>WNHD01000210.1:0-69604 GCA_011057455.1 Ganaspis sp. Gsp50 | reverse complement strand
CAGTGTTTTTCCTTACTCCGACGCTCTCCATTTTTGTGTTGTAAAATATTGAGTTAGTTTGGCAAAAATTTCAAGTAGATTAAAGTTAAATTTAAAATTGAAATAAAGCGGGTTTAGTTATTTTCCCCCTTATATAAATTAAATAACTTTGCGTTCAAGAATTAGTGTTAATATTACTAAAATGAGCTAAGTAATCAGGAATTAATTGAGAATAATGATAAAGTAAATAAAATCTGGTTACACAACATAAGGATGATCATCTTATCAACATAAGGATGGTCATTAGAACACCAAAAGGATGATCATCTTAACAACATAAGGATGGTCATTAGAACACCAAAAGGATGATCATCTTAACAACATAAGGATGGTCTTTAGAACACCAAAAGGATGATCATCTTAACAACATAAGGATGGTCTTTAGAACACCAAAAGGATGATCATCTTAACAACATAAAGATGGTCATTAGAACACCAAAAGGATGATCATCTTAACAACGTAAGGATGGTCATTTGAACAACATAAGAATGATCATCTTGAAAACAATCATCCTACAATCTTACTGATGATCTTATGGAAATAGTAATCCTCCTGTGCAGATCCAGTTGATCAGACCAGGTCGTTTACACGTATCTCGGTTCTAATTACCGTTGATCAAGGTCCATAATACTCTTTTAAGGTGGAAGCGTGACTGATAGGTTGGTGATTGCAATTGATAGAGGCAACTATGGGTATACGGTAGTATCCACAGTTTGATGTTGGTTGAGACACTTGAGGATGTTTAACACACTTGAGGTTGGTTCAGACCAAGTCATTAGGTCTAACAAGATCATTAGTACGACACTAAAGTCTTTCTTTCATCAGTTTTGTGTCCCCATTCAATTTCCCATCGATAATCAAAGCCGATAATTTTATCTTCGAGTCGATGCCAATTTCCAACCACCCTTCCGGACAAGAATGCCATTCGCGTGATCCCGACTCATTTCAAATTGCCCACAGCATTCCCTTCATCATCATAATTTCCGAAAAATCCCCATCTCATTGTTAGCAAGTGCTCCGACATCATTTTATTTTCTTTCCAGACCCCTACACTTGAATATTCACCTTTGCAGACGATTCTTGTATCCTAATTTTGTAATCTAGTAATTTTAGGATTTTAGAGTCTAATAATTTTGCAGTTTGGCAATATTACAGTCTGGCAATATTACTTCTTCTTCTTCTATTTTGTGGCCAGGTATGGCCAATTAACTAAAAGTTTCTAATAATTTTGCAGTCTGGTAATTTTGAAGTGGGGTCATATTGGGTGTTCTCAAGATTTTCTAAACTTTAGGTGATGTTCAGGTAATTTTGCGCCTTTGGTGTTTGGAAGATGGATCAGAGATATGGTTGCATTGAAGGTAGAACGTGACTAATGATATCGGGTGTTTTCCGGGAAGATAAAGATGAGAATGGAGGTTCCCACAGGTCTGCAGGAACTGCCTGGTATTCTTTCTGCAAGCAACCCTTTATCGCAACCTCAGGTGTCCAGTAGTTTGACGAGACAAACAAGACAAAACCTGACCGTTGGTTAGCAACGAATATCGACAAATTCTCTCACAACTGCCACTCAGGACCGTTTGAGGAAGCTGCACTGAACTTGATTCCAAAACTGGATTTCCGCCTAGGAGTAGCAATAGTGCCACAAGGAGGTGGAATTCAATTTTGGACAAACAACATCTAGTCTAAATTAATACCTGCATCCTAAAGGCCAAAATTTTTAACCACTGAATCCAAAATCGTCACCTGATGGTCATCTAACCATCTCTAAATTTATTTTCATTCATATTTCTTTTCCATCTAATCATTCATTCAATCATTCCAGTTCTTCCAATCCTCCCAGTTCTTTCAATACTTCTAGTTCTTCCAATCCTTACAGTTCTTCCAATCCTCCTAGTTCTTCCAATACTTCCAGTTCTTCCAATCCTCCCAGTTCTTCCAATACTTCCAGTTCTTCCAATCCTCCTAGTTCTTCCAATACTTCCAGTTCTTCCAATACTTCCAGTTCTTCCAATCCTCCTAGTTCTTCCAATACTTCCAGTTCTTCCAATAATTCCAGTTCATCCAATACTTCCAGTTCTTCCAATCCTTCCAATCTACTTCAACTAATTTCATCCAGTTTTGACAAAATCAACTTGTAACCTTGGGAAACAGATTTTAGGGGAAACATTGTCTGGCGTCGACATTGTCCTAAGGCTAATGACCATCATAAATCACAAACAATGATGATGATAAAATCACAGGCAACGAAATGAAACACAATGATCATAAAATCACAAACCATCATAAAGGAAAACCATTTTAAAGGAAAACCATTTTAAAGGAAAACAATTTTAAAAGGAAACCATTTTAAAGGAAAACAATTTAAAAAAAAACCACCATAATAAATCATCATAGCAACCATTGTAGCAAAGCATCATAAACTGCCAAACAAAGCCATCATAAAAGATTCCCAAATTTCCAAAATTGCATCATAATGGGTGCAATTTTCACAGAGGGGGAAAAATTGTCGAATCAATTTTAGGACGATAAATGATTCGGTGAAATGTTGAGGGTAGAGATAATTCGTGGCGTCACGATAGAGCGTGATACTTCCTGCTGGCAGGGATGCAAGTCGAGGTCGAGGTCCGGTCTCAAGTCTCAACTGACCAGTGACCAGGCGAGAGAGAGAAAAGGGGCAAAGAAGATTCTTTCGGGGAAAAGGGAAGGGGGAGAGCTAACTCCCTAACTCCCGAAGGCTAGAACTCCTAGGGAATCCGGGCGAAACCGGTCCAGTCGGATCGAGAGCACCCGCTGGCCAGTCCAGCCTGCTCACTATTTTCTACCTGGTCTTCTGTTTCCTTCTCACTCTTCCTTCACCTTCCAAAAACCAAACCGCAATCCCAGACCGACTTCACCTTTCACTCACAAATTAATTTCCCAATTTACAGTCTATATTCAAATTTCTCTGCTCAACGAAATTCAACTCTATTCGAAAATTGTTCTTAAAATTGGTCCAAAATTGTTTCTTGTTTGTTTTATTATTAGACAGAAGTGAGAGAAACAAAAATTATGCAGAAGTAATACAAAAATTATGCAGAAGTAAAACAAAAATTATGCAAAAGTAAAACAAAGATTATACAGAAGTAAAACAAAAATTATTCAGAAGTAAAACATTGGGAAGAGTTTAACAAATGAAAAACAGATTTTGGTGGTGGTCTAGAAAATGCGGTCAGTAGTCGGCCACTGAATCTAAATTCGACCACCACTTTTGAAGCCTTATGACTGATTCGTTATTGTAAATTATTATCTTTAAGAATTGTTATCATGATGTAAAAGTAACTTTTTATTTTACTACTCAATTTGAAAGGGTTTAACAATTTATTTTTAATCGAAAATCAATGAGTGGCCTACTACTGGTACTGACTGAACTGAAATTTACCATATCAGATTAGTAAATAAAATTTGTATAATTGAGGTGGTTTTAGCGGATTGTTCATTATTGGGAGTTGAATCGAGAGCTGTGGGGAGTAATTTTTCTGATTGTGCAACGAGAAGTTGATGCTTTTCGAAAAAAGTCGACTGGTTAAATGATGACTCGTGCGTAGAGAAACGCGGTTGGGTCATAGCGATGACGTATTTCTAACAGATGAGAAGGCGTTACCCGTTTTCATCCCAACAGTTGCGAGACGATGACAATCAATCCTTTAATCGATCTGTCACTCTTAAAAACTCGCATCATTTTTTCTGTCTTGGTTGTCGCGGTTCCGTTTTTCACTGGAAAGTTCAGAATGAGTTTATGGAGAGAAATTTAGGAATAGGGTGACGCTTAGGTAACGACAGAGGGAAATATTTTAAAGAAAGTATTTTTAAGTATTTGGGAATATTTTGAAGTATTTTTAAATATTTGAAATATTTTGAAATAAATTTGTAAAAATTTTAAAGTATTTTTAAGTGTTTGGGAATATTTTGATGTATTGGGAAGTGTATGGAAATATTTTAAAGTATTTTTAAGAATTTAAAATATTTTTAAATATTGAGAAGTATTTGTAAATATTTTTAAGTATTTTTAAGTATTTGGGGATATTTTAAAGTATTTGGAAGGATTTCGAAATATTTTAAAGTATTTGTAAGTATGTGAAATATTTTGAAATATTGGGAAGTATTTGTAAATATTTTAAAGTATTTTTAAGGATTTGGGGATATTTTAAAGTATTTGTAAGTATGTGAAATATTTTGAAATATTGGGAAGTATTTGTAAATATTTTAAAGTATTTTTTAGTACTTGGGGATATTTTGAAGTATTTTGAAGTATTTTAAATATTTTGAAATATTTGAAATAAATTTGTAAAAATTTTAAAGTATTTTCAAGTTTTTGGGAATATTTTGATGTATTGGGAAATGTTTGTAAATATTTCAAAGTATTTGTATGTGAAATATTTGTAAGTATGTGAAGTATTTTTAAATATTTTAAGTATTTTTAAGTATTTGGGGATATTTTGAAGTATTTGTAAGTATGTGAAATATTTTAATATTTTGGGAAGTATTTGTAAATATTTTAAAGTATTTTTAAGTATTTGGGGATATTTTAAAGTATTTGGAAAGATTTAGAAATATTTTTAAGTATTTTTAAGTATTTGAAATATTCTGAAGTTTTTTGAAGTATTTTGAAGTATTTGAAATATTTTGAAATATTTGAAATAAATTTGAAGAAATTTTAAAGTATTTTTAAGTGTTTGGAAATATTTTAAAGTATTTTTAAGTATTTGAAATATTTTCAAATATTGGGAAGTATTTTTAAATATTTTAAAGTATTTTTAAGTGTTTGGGAATATTTTGAAGGATTGGGAAGGATTTGGAAATATTTTAAAGACATTTTAAGTATCTTTAAATAGTTTTATGTCTTTAAAAGAATTTGAAAATGCTATAAAGTATTTTGAACTCTTTTAAAGTAATTTCAAGTATTTTGGAATATTTTGCAGGGTTATGTTTTATATTAAATAATTATATTAATTATTTGTAAGTATTTTGAAGTATTCTGAAACATTTTTAAGTAGTTTTAAGTATTTGGAAATGTTTTAAAGTAATTTTGATGTCTTTTAAAGTATTTTGAATTCTTTAAACTAATATTAAGGATTTTGGAATATTTTGAAGGATTCTTTAATATTTGTAAGTATTTTTAAGTACTCTGGAGTATTTTAATGTATTTTTAAGCAGTTTGAATTATTTTAAAGTACTCTTGAATTTTTTTTAAATATTTTGAAGTATTCCCAAATATTTTGAAGGATTCCCAAATACTTTGAAGTATTCTGAAGTAGTCCAAAGAAATTTGTTTAATGCTCTTTTAAGTGTTTAACATTTTTTAAACATATCTATTTGGAAATATTTTGAAGTATTTTGAAGTATTCGGAAGTGATTTAATATATTTTTAAGTATTGTAAAAAATTTTAAACAAGTTTCCAGTATTTTGAATTATTTTTAAGAAATTGTAAGTATCTTTAAATATTTTGATACCCTTAAAAGTAGTTTAAAACACCATAAAGTATTTTGAATTATTTTAAATCATTTTTCAGTATTTTGAAATATTTTGAAGGATTCTTAAATATTTTGAACTATTTTGAAGTAGTCTAAAGAATTTTTTTAAAGCTGTTTTATTTGTTTAAATTTTTTTAAACATATTTTAAGTATTTTGAAGTTTTTTCTATAAAAAAAAAGTATAGTATTGATTTTTTTTAAGCTTAATAAACATCATAAACTAAAGAAATTAAATAAAAAAGAATTATTTTACATGTTATAAATGAAAATTCCATGAGATTTCCATGATTCCAAGAGGAATAATGAAATTGCATGAGAATTCCATGTTATTTAGAGTTGTAGAAATCCTGGTGACGCTTTAGTAATGCTAAAGGGACGCTTTAGTGACGCTTAGGTAACGCTGAGACAACGCTTTAGTTACGCCTAGATAACGCTGAAACAACGCTTTAGTGACGCTTGGATAACACTAAAGGGACGCTTACGGATGCTAAAGTAACGCAAAAAGGACGCTTTAAAGACGCTTAGGTAACGCTAAAAGGACGCTTTAGTGACTCTTAGGGAACGCTAGAAGGACACCTTGGTGACGCTTCCGTTACGCTAAATGGACGCTAAAGGTAATGCTAAAACGACGCATAAGTAAACCTTAGGTAACGTTAAGGCAACGTTTAAGTGACACTTTGGCGATGATTAACTGACACTAACGCAGCGCTAAAGTAACGGATAAGTGACACTAAGGCAACGCTAAAGCAACGCTAAAGAAACGCACAAGTGACGCTAAGACGACGCTAAAAAATGCACAAGTGATGCTAAGGCTACCGACGCTTAATCAACATTTAGGTTAGGTTTAAGTATCATTTAGGTTAGGTTTAACTATCCTTTAGGTTAGGTGTAACTATCCTTTAGGTTAGGTTTAACTATCATTTAGGTTAGGTTTAAATATACTTTAGGTTATGTTTAAGCAAAATTTAGCTGACGTTTAGACAGCATTTAGGTACATTTAAGTCACACTTAATCAACGTTTATTTAACGTTTAGACAGCGTTTACTTAGCATTTAGAAAACGCTTATCTATCACTCAGCGGTTGACTGACGCTTTTTCACCACACAGGAACACAAAGAAGATACTCGCGGCTTTTTAACTCTTATTGAAGAGCAGGGGCCGCTTTAAAATTGCCATTAATAGTAAATATTTCGCTTTCCTTTGGAGGGAAGGCGTTTTTGTTTAGCGGTCGGTTTCAGGAACAATTGAGAGCGCGAGTTTGGAATGGAAGTTTTACGAGCGGCTGAGAATCGATCAGAACGTTAGGATCGGCTACCAACGTTCCACGTGGATCAAGGCCGAAGGTGCTCTCTCAGCGGGAGAGCCATCTCAAAAATATGAGAGCCAAAGACTCGGATATGCAACACTCGACACTGCCAGTGAAACACTAATACCAAATAGAAAACAGTTTATAATCCCCAAAAGTTAAGATCCTGCGACAATGGCTCCTGCAGAGCGTAATAAGGGGCGTTTACAGGATTACAGAAGGTAGGTAAACGATTTTCACTATTACCTGAATGCGATTGACGACCCTAATAGCCCCCATGTGAAACTATTCTTGAACCATCTCTATCACGTAACAAAACAAATCCAATCAATTTCTACGTTCATTATCACAATTAATCATCAAATTACAGAAATTATTTGA
The DNA here is from genome assembly GCA_011057455.1 of Ganaspis sp. Gsp50. Taxonomy (NCBI): domain Eukaryota; kingdom Metazoa; phylum Arthropoda; class Insecta; order Hymenoptera; family Figitidae; genus Ganaspis; species Ganaspis sp. Gsp50. The sequence goes on along the minus strand of WNHD01000210.1, from coordinate 62,366 downwards.
AAAATTGTATTTCATTAATTACAATTTTTAAAAAAAGGCAACAGTTAGAAATTGGACTTTTTTTAATACACTCTCATTATTGATGAGAATGGAATAAAATTTGTACATTCAGGGTTTCTATAAATTTTTCTTCACAAAATTTTACGATTTTTTCATGATTTCCATGAGAATTATAAAAATATTTCAGTGGTATTTTTAAAAAATTTTAATTACTTTGGAAATAATAATTAAAGTTTTTGCTCTTAGATTTTTATTGCAAAAATAATTTTCTATCGAATTTAAATTACCTACTCAAGGTCGTTGATTTTAAATTTAAAACCAGTTTCAGTATTTTGAAGGTGTTTTTAAATATTCTTAAGTATTTTTAAATATTTTGAAGTATTTTTAAATATTTTGAAGTACTTTTAAATATTTTGAAGTATTTTTAAATATTTTGACGTATTTTTAAATATTTTGAAGTATTTTTAAATATTTTGAAGTATTTTTAAAAATTTTGAAGTATTTTTAAATATTTTTAAGTATTTTGAATTACTCTGATGTATTTTAAATACTTTAAACTATTTAAAAGTGTCTTTAAATATTTTGAAGTCTTTTAAAGTAATGTAAAGAATTTTAAAATTTTTTCAAGATTATTTGAAGCAATTTCAAGTATATATAAATATTTGCAAGTATTCTTAAGTATATTTAAATATCTTGAAGTATTGAGAGGTTTTGGAAATATTATAAAGTAATTTTCAAGTATTTTTAAATATTTTTAAATACTCAGAAGTATTTTAAATACATATCTTAAAATATTTTGAAGTTTTTTTAAGTAATATAAAGGAGTTTCAAGAATTTGAAAGTATTCTAAAGTAACTTCAAGAATTTTTAAATATTTGGAAGTATATTGAAGTATTTTGAAGTATTTTTGAATATTTTGAAGTATTTTTAAATATTTTGAGGTATTTTTAAATATTTTGAGGTATTTTTAAATATTTTGAAGTATATTTAATATTTTGAAGTATTTTCAAATATTTTGAAGTATTTTTAAAAATTTTGAAGTATTTTTTAAATATTCTGAAATATTTTAAAATACTCTGATGTATTTCAAGTACTTTAAACCATTTAAAAGTTTCTTTCAACATTTTGAAGTCTCTTAAAGTAATATAAAGTATTTAAAATTTTTTTATGCATTTTAAAAAGCAATTTCAAGCATATTTAAATATTTGTAAGTATTTTTAAGTACATTTAAATATTTTGAAGTATTTAGAAGTTTTGGAAATATTATAAAGTGATTTTGAAGTATTTTTAAATATTTTTAAATACTCAGAAGTATTTTAAGTACTTATCTTTAAATATTTGGAAGTATATTAAAGTAATATAAAGGAGTTTTTAGAATTTTAAAGTATTTTGAAGTAATTTCAAGTATGTTAAAGTAATTTCAGGTATTTTAAAATAATTTCAAGTATTTTAAAGTACTTTTAAGTAATTTCATTAATTTCAAAGTAAATACAAGTATTTTAAAATAATTTAAATATATTTAAATACTTGTAAATGTTATTAGGTATATTTAAATATTTTGGAATATTTTGAAGTACACTCAAAATTATTTTCAATACTCATATTTAAATATTTTGAAGTCTTTCAAAGTATAACATATAGGGGTTTTATGGATTTTTAAGTACTTTAAACTAATTTCAAGTATATATTTAAATAATTGTAAGTATTTTTAGGTTCATTTAAATATTTTGAAATATTTTTAAATATTTTAAATATTATAAATTTTAAAATATTTTTAAGTGTTGGTAAATATTTGGAAATATTTTAAAGTAATTTGGAAGTAGTTTTAAATATTTGGAAGTATTTTGGAGTACTCTGCTTTAAATAGTTAAAAAATATTTTTGAAAACTAATATTTCAAAATCTTTTTATACTTTCTTTAATTTCTTACTTTCTTTAATACCCAATATAGTAATATTTTTATATATACTTTGAACTATTTTGAAGTATTCTTAAATATTTTGAAGTATTTTAAAGTCTTTTAAAGTAATTTTAAGTGTATAATAATATTTTTTAATACTCTAAAGTAATTTGAAATATCTTGAAGTGTTTTGAAGTAGTGTGAAGAATGTTGAAGTAGATTTAAGTATTTTAAAATATTTTCAAGTATTTTGAAATAGTGTGTAGTATTTTGGAAATTTTTTTTAAGAAATTTTAAATATTTTTGAAAATTTTAAAACCATTTTAAGTCTTTTTAAATATTTTAAAGTATTGGAAACTATTTGGAAATATTTTAAAGTAATTTCAACTACATTTAAATATTTCTAAGTATTTTTAAATACATTTAAATAGTTTTAAGAATTTGTAAGTGCCTTTGAATATTATGAAGTATTTTAAAATATTTAAAAATATTGGGAGGTATTTGGAAATATTTTTAAGTATCTGGGAGTATTTAGAAATATTTCAAAGCAGTTTTTAGTATTTTGGAATATTTTGAAGACATTCTAAGTATTTTTAAATCTTCTGAAATTCTGGGAAGTATTTGAATATATTTTTAAGTATTTTTAAGTATTTTTAAGTATTTTTAAATATTTTAAAATACATGTTTTGAAATGTTGAGAAATATTTGGAAATATTTTGTTGTATTTTTAAGTATTTAGGTATATTTTGAAGTATTGAGGAGTATTTGAAAATAATTTAAAGTAATTTTAATTATCTTTAAATATTTTAAAAGTATTTTGAAGTATTTTGAAGTATTTTGAAGTATTTTTGAAGTATTTTTGAAATATTTTTAAGTATTTTGAAGTAGTTTAAAGTATTTTAAGTATTTTGAAGTATTTTAATGATATTAAAAATATTTTGATGTATTTTAAAGGTTTTTTCTGTAAAAAAGAAGTACATTATCAATTTTTGCAAAACTTAATAAACATAATGTGAAGAAATCAAATTAACAAAAGAATTTTTATGACAAATTAAAAATTCCATGAGATTTTCATGATTCTTTGAGGAATTATGAGATTTCACGAAAATCCCTGAAATTCCATATTTTCATGAGATTCCACAGTTATAGAAACCCTGATAATAATTATAAAAATTAATAATCAAATTAAAAAAATTATTAAACAAATCGTACAAATTAATGATCAAATTACAAATATCGACAATTTACTGTCTACGAAACTTGAATTGTTGCAAGTTTTACAAAGTTTTGTACCGTTGTGTCCAATTCCTACATTTTCATAAATTGAATCCGGTTATCATTATCAGTGCAAATTTGTTTAATATTTAATAAATTTGGAAACAATGACCTTTCCAGGGTAACAAATAATGATGAACGCTCTTGAACCGCTGATTTGCGTGTGAACATGATTTACATGTGCCTGTTACAATTGAACAAATATTTCATACTTGTGGCATAAGTAATTGCGACTCAGGAATTAAATAAATATTTACCGACTCAAATAAAATTGGTAAAATTGATGTTTTGGGTCAAGGAACTGAATCGTGGAGGAACTGACGCTGAAAATTAATTTCAATCAAGACAAAAAATCTATTATGATTGACTGTGATCGATTGGTTCAGAGACCCTTCTAGGATTAGAGAAGGTCGTTTAGTAGTTAAATACGACGTTTGAGAAGGTAATAGTGGCAATTATCGTGTTAGTAACCGCATTTAGAAGACCCGTGACTGGGTACCTTTCTCTGTATATAATTATTATCGCTCATGCGATCCAAACAGTAAAAGTAATCTCAGAAATAACAACTTTGTCGAGGAATTTCAATTGCTACTGTTTTGCCACCCCGAGTCCCGATAAATCATGATAACATTTCACTAGTTTTTAAAAATCGAGCAAAAAGGGATGTTAATACCTAAATCCTTAAAAATATAAGAAAGGGATCTTATATTGAATTAAAAATGCCATCAAACATAACCTTTATTGTTTCAAAAAACAAAAAAAAAGCCTCAAAACATTGTAAGGTTTCCCAGCATTTATTAAATATTAAGAATTAGGTTATCGAAATGTATCAATGTGATAGGTTATGTGGTAAAATCTTATTTTATTAATTTAACGTTTCGTTAACCGATCGGTTATCCTCCTCAGAAAGTCACTAAAAATAGTAGTAAATTTGTTTTGTTATGAAAGAAACTTTTTGGAAATGCTTCATATTTGGAAAAACTCTAATTATGAGGAGATTAAGACTGACACTCAATTTTTAAATCGTTAAGGAGAATCCAGCATAAGCGGTTTTGAGGTTAGGTTTGCAACGACTCTTGGACACGTCGATCTATTGTTTTCTATTGTTTCATTGACGCAGCATTGACGCGTCGATGTTCAAAATCCACCTATTCTGGACACTCGTTTATATATGAAAATATAAACGTGATATCTAAATATCTACTTCTTTTCATTAATTGGCTTGTTGTCCATAAACAGAATAATACAGACAGAAAGTAATGTAGTATCTACTTCATGATAAAAATTGCATTGTTGATACTAGAAAGCAGGGCTAGAAAGAAGGGCTAGAAAGAATAGTTAAAATTATGTAAAAAGTTGTAACTCAACGTAACTTTACGTAAAAAAGTAGCTCATCTCTGCACATTCACCGTGTTACATACCATTACCTGTGCTTGATTTTGTAGTCTGCTCATCTTATTGTTCTTGCCCACAACTTTTTTACAGTTATTTTTATAATTTGTTTTATTTGTTTTCCACCGCAATTCAACTCCGTGTCGTTGTGTTTGAACATGATTGCCTATATTTTTAATTGTAGAAAAATGACTTTTTTGAATGAGCATGACACCCGTGAACATCTTTATAAAGTGAGTGCAGTTTCAGTTGTTTTTGCTTCCTCATAAAGGAAGTTCTGTTTCTTAATTTCCAAAGTTGTATAGTTATTATTTTATTTCAGTGTGATTGATACACTCTTGAATTTATTAACATTTTAGTGACTTTTTCTGAGGAAGGTAAACGGTGGGTTATCAAAACGTTAAATTAATAAAAGATTTTACGACATAACCTAGCACATTGAAACATCTTGATCACCTAATTCTTAATATTTAATAAATGCTGGAAAACATCAAACGACATCCTTTGATAATTGAAATATTTATAGTATATAACGCACTCCGAAGAAAGGGACCTTACAATGTTTTGAATATAGGTTATCTTTGATGGTAGTTTTTATTCAATTGTAAAAACTTTCATTTTAATTATTTACAGACAAAAAAAATTTTTCGTGATATACTGGACATTCAAGAAAAATTCTTTTTGATTGCGAATAATTAAAAAGAAAGCTTTTATCGAGTTTTATCAAACATAACCTATATTAAAAACATTGTAAGTTTCCTTTCTTCCGAGCGCAAAAGTGAAAAAATTTGCAGATGACAAAAATGAAGAATAATTTTCAATTTTGCAGCAACGATTGGAGAAAACGTGTTGGAAGCGACGGGGACAGAAAATGAGCTGGTTTTGAAGTGAAAAGGTCTACAGGAGCAAGGGATATAACGAACGAGTCGCCACGTAAGTTTTAAGGTGTGAGAAGGTGAAACGAAGGGAGGCAAGGAAATGAGACGAGACGAGGTGAAGCGAGGCCAGAGCGAAGGTGAGGTCAGAGGGATATATAATCCTTCGACTCTGGTACCAAGCACGATCCTTTTCGGATGCTGCAAAGATCCAAACCGATGTATTCTAATGATGCTGGAATTTCACGTGATCTCAAGAGAGATCCTTTCAATATTCCGTCTCTCTTCTTCCTTCCTTCCACGTAATCTGGTAGCTCCAAGACACTTTTTACTGCCTATTCAATTCTCATTCCTTCTCAGATATTTTCATCCTACCAAAAAATGTTTTCTTTCAAAAACCGATTTCTACTAATCCAAAATTGCTCCTTCAGATTTGCTTTCTTTTCTTTTACCTTATTCTTTTTTCTTTTTCTTCTTCTTTTTCATAGGTGTACGTTCTTTTTTAAACGGAGAACGTTTTTTCAAAACATTTCTCAGAACGGAAATGCACTCTTCGAAAATCTAACAAGAAAAATGGAATTGGATTTTCATGACGAAGATGCAGAGTTTCCTCAGGACTGTACATTTTTGAAACAAGAAGAAGACATTTTTGAATAAGCACGAACAAGATTGGTGGATAAAAGTGGATCCATAATTTCTCGTTTCCTTTCTTTCGTGCTGGACGTAATTAATGAACACCACGTAGAATAGAGAGAAATATGGCACGTCCCTTTAGCGTGGGCTCGCCTTTAAACAGGTGAAAAGCATGTCTAAACTTGTGACTAGATTTAAGAACCAACTTGTTTCCTGAACGCAGATTCTGATACCGATCTGATATCGCGTTTCCCTTATCAAAAGGATTCCTTCCGTATCCAAGAGGATCCCTCTTATCCAAAAAGATTTATTTTCAAAAAAAGACGATTCTATTTATCAAAGAGGATATTCCGTTTAAAAAAGGAAAGCAATATCGAGACGCTTCCTGCAAACGGTTAATTGACTAGAAAGCTTGGAATTCGCTTTGAGGAAGATACGTGCTTGCTTCAATGATGAAGTATTTCTCTCCGGTTTTCGAGGCGATTTTTCGATGCAGAACAGGATCTGATGGTGGGCTTTGTGCATGCCCGTCACAATGTGGCATTGTGAGCGATGCATAGTCTTGGTTTTTGTTCACGTTGTTGCTCTCATGAGCAGCCCTGGCCAAGTCGGGCCTACATGCAATGGGGTCCAGAGCCAGCTGTCCACAAGTCTCAGCTCGGATTCCGGCCATGGGGGACATCCAGGTCCTGATAAACGAAGGGTGTCGATCCCTCCTTTCGATCCGAGGACTTGAGGCCCTTTGAATCTCCGCTCTGACATTCTGTCTGTCGCTCATTCATTGACGCAAACATCGCACGCGCTAAACGCTGATTATCTCTTCTTTGCGTCTTCATCTCACTCCATTTATCCTCACCATTTCCTTCCATCTAGCAAGTACGTATTCGAAGCTGCTCAACTTGTGCCGAAACATCGAAATTTATTAATTGTGATGCCTGACTAAAAATTACGACAGGGACGGGAAAAATGTGCTTTTCGGATTCTGTGGCTAGAAAATCGGGAGGGAAATATGGATCTGACTCCATTTATCCTCACGATTCTCTTCCATTTAGCAAGTGCGTATTCAAATGCGCAACTTGTGCCGAAACATCGAAATTTATTAATTGTGATGCCTGACTAAAAATTACGATAGTGATGGGAGCAATGTACTTCGAGGATATTGTGGCCAGAAAATCGGGAGGGATAAATGAAGAAATGGATCTCATTTCACTTATCGTCACGATTTTCTTCCATTTGGCAAGTACGTATTCGAAGCTGCTCAACTTGTGCCGAAACATCGAAATTTATTAATTGTGATGCCTGACTAAAACTTACGACAGTGATAGGAGAAAAGTGCTTTTCGATTTTTTTTTGCTAGAAAATCTGGAGAAAGAAATGGATTTGACTCCATTTATTCTCACGATTATCTCCAATTAAGCAAGTGCGTATTCAAATGCGTAACTTGTGCCGAAACATCGAAATTTATTAATTGTGATGCCCGACTAAAAATTATGACAGAGACGGGAGAAATGTGCTTTTCGGATTTTGTGGCTAGAAAATCGGGAGGGAAATATGGATCTGACTCCATTTATCCTCACGATTTTCTTCCATTTAGCAAGTGCGTATTCAAATTTGCAGCTTGTGCCGAAACATCGAAATTTATTAATTGTGAAGCCTGACTAAATATTACGATAGTGATGGAAGCAATGTACTTCGAGGATATTGTGGCTAGAAAATCGGGAAGGATAAATGAGAAAATCGATATCACTTGACTTATCGTCACGATTTTCTTCCATTTAGCAAGTGCGTATTCAAATGCGTAACTTGTGCCAAAACATCGAAATTTATTAATTGTGGTGCCTGACTAAAAATTACGATAGTGATGGGAGCAATGTGCTTTGAGGATATTTAAGGATATTGTTGCTAGAAAATCGGGAGGGATAAATGAAGAAATGGATCTCATTTCACTTATCGTCACGATTTTCTTCCATTTAGCAAGTGCGTATTCAAATGCTTAACTTGTGCCGAAATATCGAAATGTATTAATTGTGATGCCTGACTAAAAATTACGACAGTAATGGGAAAAATGTGCTATTCGGTTTTTTTTTGCTTGAAAATCGGGAGAAAAAATGGATCTTACTCCATTTATTCTCACGATTTTCTCCAATTAGGAAAGTGCGTATTCAAATGCGCAACTTGTGCCGAAACATCGAAATTTATTAATTGTGAAGCCTGACTAAAAATTACTATACAACGGAAGAAATGTGCTTTTCGGATTTTGTGGCTAGAAAATCGGGAGGGATAAATGAAGAAATGGATCTCACTTCACTTATCGTCACAATTTTCTCCATTTAAGCAAGTGCGTGTTCAAATGCGTAACTTGTGCCGAAATATCGAAATTTATTAATTGTGAAGCCTGACTAAAAATTACGATAGCAACGGAAGAAATGTGCTTTTCGGATCGAGAAAATCGAGAGGGAATAATGGATCTGACTCCATTTATCCTCACGATTCTCTTCCACTTAGCAAGTGCGTATTCAAATGCGCAACTTGTGCCGAAATATCGAAATTTATTAATTGTGATGCCTGACTAAAAAAATTTGATAGTAACGACATATAAAGAGTACGGATCTTTAATTCATAATATTGTTAACTGCTACTGGATCCCAAAGGTAGTTAATACAGTAGTGAGAAGATTGTCTCTTGATGAGCGTGATTTTAAAAATCATTGTAGGGATTTTTTGTGGGAGTTTTTTGTCCGGTCTTGTTAATGGACAGATGGGTGTAATTTGGCTTTTGGCACGCGCGCTGTGACTCGGCATTTTTCGCTTTAAGTAGAGTCTCAGTCTCGATTAACTCGTTACTGCGTGAGATTCTATTGTATCTCGATTATTACCGCTGGAATGGTCAAAAATCTCAGAAAACCGTGACTGATCTTATGAATGATGGCTCGAATCGTCGACTGTGGAAAGTCATATCAACCCTGACGTTTCCTAATCTAATTGTAATAAATCAATAATTCGGATAGATTCCCTGACAGCAGTCATCATCAGTCAGCGTCACGATCCCGCTTCCACAAACTGTAGCATCGACCAGGTATTTGTAGAAACGCGGAAACGGTTTTTACAAACGGAGACTATTTTAAAATCACAGAGACTATTCTGAAATCACAGAGACTATTCTAAAATCGCAGAGACTACTTTAAAATCACAGAGACTATTTTAAAATCACAGAGACTATTTTAATATCGCGGAGACTATTTTAAAATCAAGGAGGCCATTTTTAGAAACTCGGAGACAATTTTTGGGGACTACTTTTAGATCAAAAATGCTTAAATTTGAAAAATAGCAGTGTTGTGAAAAGACGTTATAGCGGGAATTAAGTTTACGATTGCAAGTGACAATATCTGTGGCATAATTGTGTTGTCTAGGCAAATGATCCTTTAGACAAATGAATCCTTTACACAAGTAATGCTCGGCTTTCTCGCAAGTGGTGAAACACCTTGGGACGCCCACGAAAGACTCATATCAACGTAGAGCGCAAGATGCCATCAAGAAGACAAGGACGCCTCTTTGAGCGCCACTAACGATTGCCTCAAGCCTCGTTTATATTATACCTGTACTCTATTACCTTTCCTTGCTCTTAGAATTTACAACACAGTGACTTCTGTTGCCACGGGTTGCAAATTTCTCGTTTAATTGCTTCTGGCGTTAAGGTGAAGGGAACACAAGTATGTTTAATTATATTGTCGCTCGTTCGAGGTTAGAACTATACTGCATAGAAAGTGCGCACACAAACACTCGACAATCATTTGATAAATAGTTTGTACAATAGTTTCAAAAACAGTTTCAAAAACAATTCAAAAACAATTTTTAAAACAATTTCAAAAACAATTTGAAAACCAATTTGGAATATAATTCCAAAAACGTAATTTGGAAAATAATTCCAAAAACGTAATTTGGAAAATAATTCCAAAAACGTAATTTGGAAAATAGTTTTAGAACTGGCATGAATTGGATTTAGGAAAGGATTTCTTCAACGCAGTGAGGCATGTGTGCTTGATGAGAGCAATTACAAGGGAGATTAAATGATTTGAGCGCGTGCGGGTCTTGATTCTGAATTGAGTGAAGAAAGGCTGGAGAGAAATAAAAACTGAAAGGAATGGCTGTAGTAAGTAGGAATCTGCATATAAGCAATGCGGGAAGTAAGTCGATCGGTGCATCGATAAAATTGAGAATGCACACTACACGCGCTCTTGGGCTTTTAATGAATGAACGACGTCTGGTGAATGTGGAAAGGGGAGGGCGATACTTGGGATGGAAGGGTAACCGGGATGAGTAAAAGATAGAGGGGCGGGGGGAGGCAGCTCGCTCGTACGCTACATAACGTAAAGTCAAGTTCCTGTATAGAGTCTAACCCAGTGTAGACTCCGGATAGTATGGCCGAGTCCAGATCTACATAATGTTTATTATGCTAACCTAGGCCAACGCTCTTGCATCAACAAGTGTTATATTATCATTCAAATAAAATGTTTTAATCTGCATACGCTTTATCGCCCTAGCTCACTCGGGCCACCGCATGCGGAATGTGCACGCGGCACGAGACAAGCGTTCCTCCACACGCCAAAGGGCGCACGCATCTCCAATACACCACTCGACATTAATGATGGTCAAGGTCGCCAAAGAGCCACCTCAATCGCATAACCTCCACATTCTCCACTCTAATCACAAGCCGACCCGATGCCTAATCATGCAATAATTCCAGTCTTCTATAAACTTATTTACATAATCGACCACTTTTGTAAACTCTTGAAAATAAATTTTCATCAAGGGTTTTTGCAAAATTATTAAATTAAAACCATTAGAAATTAGGTGATTATTACCTAATTTTAGGTAATTATCACCTAAAAATTTACTAGTGAAATTTAGGAAACCCTATTTGTTGTTCAAATTTGTAAATTTCACTGGTAATCTTTCTCGGGACAAGAGGGTACGTTGAAAACATGTACATATTTTTTTGAATCTGGTTTTGGAAGATATGTGAACAAATTGAAGCAGGTGGAAAGTGTGATTGGTGGAAAGTGTGTTTTGGAGAAAAATAGAAAAGCACGCAATCAGTAGAGACTCGTTGCGACCCGCACCCCATTGTATGAAAGTGCAAACAAAAAGCAAAAACTAGGGGAGAGGGTATTCTTTTTTTTTCTTTTATACTAGCAGCTAATACGGCCGGACAACAATGCAGTCTTTCACATTGCACGCGTCCAACCGCTAATTCCTCACGTTTTTTCCCCCAAGCTCCGAAATAACTGAAATTGAATTTCGGGAAGCTGCTCACACTTTTTGCAGAATCCCTCCTGTTTACTTCCGTCTCTCCCGCAGAGCAGGCCAAATGCAGTCCTCCAATTTCACCAAACGGTGCAATCATTAGTCGTGCAATTTTACCTCAATAGGTGTCTTTTAGATCAATGGATGATATTTTACTTCAATAGATGACATTTTACGCTAATAGATGACATTTTAGGCAAATAGATGACATTTACTCGAAAAGATGATATTTTACTCCAAAAGACGAGTTTTAGTCCATAAAAAAATAAACAAAAAATCATTTTGGTAAAGAACATGATTTTTTATGGTTAGTACAAAAATATTTTCGAATAATTCAAATTGATCCAAGAAAGTGTAGTGGTCGGGGTGTACCCTAATTTGCGTGTTTTATAAAACTGAATCAAATCAAAAAAGAACAATGCAAAAAAATTTTTAGGAACTGATACAATTTTTCAAAAACGTGACAAAATCCATATTTTTGGGAAATTTAAATTGATCCAAAAAAGTGTAGTCGTTGGTATGTACCTTTTCTTGGATATTTTTTAAAGCCGATTCGGGTCGAAAAAGAAAAATGCAAAAAAGTTCACAGGAACACATTGAATTTTGCAAAAAAGTGAAAAAATTTCACGTTTTCGAAAAATTCTAATCAAATCAAGAAAGTGTAGTGTTCGGTATGTACACTTATTTACGTGTTTTTTAATGCCGAATCGAATAGGAAAAGAAAAATGCGATAAATTTTTCAGGAACACATTGAATTTTGCAAAAATGTGAAAAAAATGCACGTTTTCGAAAAATTGTAATGGACCAAAAAAAGTGTAGTGTTCATATATCCCTTAGTTTTTGTGCTCTTTAATGCTAAATCGAATCAAAAAGGAGAAATGCAAAAAAGTTTTCAGGAACACATTCAAATTTTCAAAAAATCGAAAAAAAATTGAAAAAAAATTCACGTTTTCGTAAAATTTTAATGGACCCAGAAAAGTGTAGTATTCAATATGTACCTTGTTTTGCATGTTTTTTAATGCCGAATCGAATCAAAAAGGAGAAATGCAAAAAAGTTCTCTGGAACACTTTGAAATTTTCAAAAACATGAAAAATATCACGTTTTCGGAAAATTCTAATCAAATCGAGAAAGTATAGTGTTCGGTATGCACCCTTATTTGCGTGTTTTTTAATGCCGAAACAAATAGAAAAAGAAAAATGCAAGAAATTTTTCAGGAACACATTGAATTTTGCAAAAACATGAAAAAACTGCATGTTTTCGAAAAATTATAATGGATCCAAGAATGTGTGGTGTTCAATATGTACCTTATTTTGCACGTTTTTTAATGTTGAATCGAATGAAAGAGGAAAAATGCAAAAATGGTTTCAGGAACATATTGAATATTACAAAAACGTGAAAGAAAATCACGTTTTCGAAAAATTCTAATGGATCAAAAAAAGTGAAGCGTTCAGAACGAACTTTATTTTATGTATTTTTTAATGCCAAATCGAATAACAAAAGGAAAATGCAAAAAAGTTTTCAGGAACACATTCAAATTTGCAAAAAAGTGTTAATAAAATCACATTTTTGAAAAATTCAAATTGATCCAAGAAAGTGTAGTGTTCAGAACGCAGTTTATTTTGTATGTTTTTTAATGCTGAATCGAATAAAAAAAGAAAAATGCAAAAAAGTTTTCAGGAACAGATTCAAATTTGCAGAAAAGTGTTCATATATTCACATTTTTGAAAAATTCAGATAGATCCGAAAATGTGTAGTGTTTAGGACGTACTTTATTGTGTATGTTTTTTAATGCCGAATCGAATGAAAAAGGAAAAATGAAAAAAAGTTTTCAGGAACATATACAAATTTGCAAAATTGTGTCCATAAATTTAAATTTTTGAATGAAAAATTCAGATTGATCGAAGAAAGTGTAGTGTTCAGAACGAACTTTATTTTGTATGTTTTTTAATGCTGAATCGAATAAAAAAAGAAAAACATAAAAAAATTTCAGGAACACATTCCAATTTTAAAAAAAGGGTTAATAAATTCACGTTTTTGAAAAATTCAGATTAAACCAAAAAAGTGTAGTGTTCAGAACGTACTTTATTTTGTATGTTTTTTAATGCCGAATCGAATGAAAAAGGAAAAATGCAAAAAAGTTTTCAGGAACACATTCCAATTTTAAAAAAACTGTTAATAAATTCACGTTCTTGAAAAATTCAGATTTAACCAAAAAAGTGTTGTGTTCAGAACGAACTTTATTTTATGTATTTTTTAATGCCGAATCGAATAAAAAAAGAAAAATGCAAAAAAGTTTTCAGGAACACGTTCAAATTTGCAAAAAGGTGTTCATATATTGACATTTTTGATAAATTCAGATTGATCCGAAAAAGTGTAGTGTTTAGAAAGTAGTTTATTTTGTATGTTTTTTAATGCCGAATCGAATGAAAAAGGAAAAATGCAAAAAAGTTTTCAGGAACACATTCAAATTTTCAAAAAATCGAAAAAAAATTGAAAAAAAATTCACGTTTTCGTAAAATTTTAATGGATCAAAAAAAGTGTAGGTTTCAAAATGTACCTTATTTGCGTGTTTTTTAATGCCGAATCGAATCAAAAAAGAGAAATGCAAAAAAAAATTCAGGAACACACTGACTTTTTCAAAAAATTGAAATAAAATAAAAAAAAATCACGTTTTCGAAAAATTCTAATGTATCCAAAAAAGTGTAGTGTTCAATATGCACCTTATTTGCGTATTTTTTAATGCCGAATTGAGTAGAAAAAGAAAAATGCAAAAAAAATTTCAGGAACACATTGAATTTTTCAAAAACGTGAAAAAATCATGTTTTCGAAAAATTCTAATGGATCCAAAAAAGTGTAGTGTTCGGTATGTAGCTTAATTTTCGTGTTTTTTAATATTGAATCAAATCGAAAAGGAAAAATGCAAAAAAGTTTTCAGGAACACATTGAAATTTTCAAAAAATCGAAAAAAAATTGAAAAAAATTCACGTTTTCGTAAAATTCTAATGGACCCAGAAACGTGTAGTATTCAATATGTACCTTATTTTGCATGCTTTTTAAGGCCAAATCGAATCGAAAAGGAAAAATGTAAAAAAGTTTTCAGGAACACATTCAAATTTGCAAAAAAGTGTTAATAAATTCACATTTTTGAAAAATTCAAATTGATCCAAGAAAGTGTAGTATTTGATATGTACCTTTTCTTGCATGTTTTTTAATATTGAATCAAATAAAAGAAGAAAGATGCAAAAAAGTTTTTACGAACACATTAATTTGTTCAAAAACGTGAAAAAGATGCACGTTTTCAAAAGATTCTAAAGCATCCCAAAAAGTTTAGTGGAAGGTATGTACCTTTTTTTACGTGATTTTTAATGACAACTCGAAAGCAAAAATGTTTTCAGGAATTCTAAAAGTTATCTAAATTTCGACTAGGGCGTAAGAAATTTAATTTCTTCTAAATGTAACGCGCTCTGGAGAGCTGGACCTAAGTAGGAAAAAATTGTAGGTTATGTTTCTGAACATAACCTACAATTTTTGTAGGTTATGTTGAACTTGATTTATCTTTCTTTTTAACTAGCAGCCCTGTTAATTAGTTACAAAAGTTAGTTTCAAAAGCTACCTACAAAAGTTTGTTTTAAAAGTAAGTTTAAAATAGATGTTTGTTTTATAAGAAAAAAGTTGTTTTATGTATGATGTAGGACGAAAAGCGTTTAATGACAATAAAAAGCCTATAATTTGGTGTAAGTGACTTGGACTTGTGGCAAGTCCTTGTGGACGATTAGATGACGTCTGTAGTATGGAGATCATTTGTTTCATTGAGTGGAGGTCTCGTTGTAAAACGGGACAGACACTCACCAGTCCATCTCTCTCTCCCTCTCTTTCTCTCTTGCTCTCACAGTCTCTCTAGGTCACTCACACGCGCATCAGGGTGGGATCTTTCCGTGCCACCTGTGTCTTCATTATTCAGCAATGCAAATAGATTGCCGGCGTATTACCATAATTAGATTCAATATTTGTAGCTCGTCACGCCATTACTATAATTTATCGAGGCATCCCCATCTATTCGTCAATTTGTCAGCGCTAAAGACAACGGAAAGAGATATCCTGAAAATATGCATGAGCTTCTTCGAATCATCGATTGTCTCCATCAAATTATAAATCGATCCTCAATCTCACAAATCAAAACACCTTTTTTTCTTTTACTCCCTCATTTCGTTTATGTTTTTGCTTCCTCAGAGAGCAAGCTTTAATTGTCAACATTTTAGGTTAAGTTTACAAAAAATCTCACGTTTTGGTTTTTAACTATTTTTTTTAATTCTTTTATTAATTTTTTAACTCTTGTATTAATCTTTTAACTCTTGTATTAATCTTTTAACTCTTGTATTAATTTTGTAATAATCTGTGTAAATTTTGTACTAACTTTTATGAATTTCTGCCTATATATTTTTTGTTATTTCAGTTTTCTGAGGTTGACTATTTTTGGCGGCCGTTCTTTGACATTTGAAGGTTATGTCATGATCAACAATTGTACATGCAATTGTTATTGTAATTGATACAAATTTGAGCCCTTTGTGCGAGAATAAAAAAAACCAGCAAACAATAATTGAAAAACGAAAGTCGGATAATCTCTAATGAAACGAAAAAGTTTGTGATGTGGAAGCATTAATTGAGTGAAAAGAATTTAACCTCAATTTGAAAGTGCGTCTGCACAAACTGAAGTCTAAAATTTTGATTAAATTACATAAATCAAGTGCCGAAAGATAAAAAAATTAGTTTAATATTTTCAGAATTGATTAAAAACGCTTAATAAAAATTTAACAGTTAATTTAATCTAAATTTATCGACATAATGAGGTTAGTACCAAAATGTACACAGAAACAACTGCCTCATTATAATATTACATCTGTGCAAACGAAAATTCGATAAACAAAATCGCGAGCTAAGAGGTTGTTTTTCTATTTTTCTTTTTTATATTAATAACTTTTTTCGTCAATAGCAAGATCCGAACGAATGTTTTCGACTTAGACAGTAAGTCGCGGTGGACGTTTGCCCTCAATTAACTTTATAAGTGAGTAAGGAGGCGTGCGCTTGTCTGTCTGTCAGTCCGTACTGCTCGTAATTTTTACAAGTGTCAATTTTTTTTATCTAATTTTCGACATTTTACAAAAAAAAGGCCAATAACGCCTTTCAGGAATATAAACGAAAGCGTAAACATTATTCCAAAAATATATATCAATTTTAAAAAGATCTTCTAAACTTGAAATTCTTTAAAACACTTTTGAGCATTTGTATTGATACAGATGTACAAAAGTAAATAAGAGAAATTTTCGTAATGCCCTATTTTGGAATGAGATCAGAGGGGATTAATTTTGTTTCTCGTCAGCAGTGTCAAGAAAAGAATTTTTCAAAAGAATCGACAATTTTGTAATGAAAGTGAGAATAATGCTGCTGGTTATGACAGGCCGAGTTAATTAATGGATTTAATTGATCGGTCAACTGTCTGGCCTTACATACACGTGGCCCTGGCTTTTAACGCCTATCGACACTCGATCTCTTGTAAGATAACAGATTTCTTGATATAATTACTCCATCTGAGAAATTACTGCAAAAGGTTTCATTAAAGATTTAGTGCGCCATGGTGCACTATTGTCACTTTTGCAAAAGTGACAATAGACCTTTTCATTTCATTATTTCTATCTTCTTTTAATTCGTGAATCATTAAACAAGCTGGAGAAAGACAGAAGAACGAAAAGTCTGTGACGCATGAATTAGAAGAAGAGAAAGAAATAAAAAGAAAGGTGCTATTTATCCACTGTGAGAAATGCATTTTTAACCTCCAATCACAAACTCACTAGAATCGCTATATGCAGTGACATTACGGTGCGATTACCGGTCACCAGACGTCAGACGTCACAACCGTGCTAACATAACCTGACTAAGAACTCCTGGCAGAAAAATTACTCCAGACTAAAGGTGCATTTACACCTTCTGTTAAACTTGTCCAAAAAGAAAAATTTACATTGAACAGATAGACTGCATATCTTCTCTCTTTCTCTGATGTAAATTTTACGTTTCGGGCAAGTTTAACAAAAGGTGTAAATGCGCCTTAAAGATAAATTAATTGTACCTTTGAGGGGTCACAGATTATAATTTTGTAAAACAACTAGGAAAACAGTATCAATTGACTTAAGTATCTTGCTTCCCAGCCTTGTTGTCCCAACCTTGTTGACCCAACCCTGTAATATACTGCACTCAACAGTTGCACATCTATCTTAAACATTCACAGTCAATCGTATTTTGCCAGTAAACTACATTTTACTCTTAGTTATTTTAATCAATTTTGTTTATAAAAAGTGCATTTTCAAGATAATGTTTGTCGCTTTACAAGATAAATTATGTGTTGTTCGATAAAAACTCAATCCTAGTTATTCTGATAATAAAATAACAAAAACGGTCACAGACGAAAAATGCATCAAAAACGACGTGCAGTTTTTCTTGTGTTTTAGTTAACAATAGACCTTTTCATTTCTGTTCTTCTGTCTTTCTCCAGCTCGTTCAATGACGCATGAATTAGAAAAATGTAGAAATAATCAGATGAAAAGGAATATGTATTTAGTTTGAAGCAAACTTTAATCAAATGTATTCCGAGAAATCTAAATATTGAAAAATTCGAAGCATTCGGACAAATTAGTCGCGAAATTTAACTCGTTGAATAGTTTTTTCGGTTGACAAGAACACGGAAAGAAATTTTATGTTGAGCTAACTTGGGTCCGAAAGTAAATGAGTAATAACAAGCTTTTAACAGAAAAACGTTGATTTTGTGATCAAAGTAACATTTACATTCACTTTGACAGTTAAATTTGATAAAACAATAAATAATTAATTCGACGCTTATACAAGCGTAGGTGGGGTAAATTTAACTTTCACTGAAATATGAGATTCAAACAAAAATTTGAGGTTATAACCTCAAATTCTTGTTCAAAGAAATTCAAAGATGAATTGTATGATTTTTATAAAACTAGAATATTCTTAACATATGTTTTTTCAGTAAATAATTTGTTTTTCATTTTGTTTTTTAACGTACTAATTAACACGAATTGTAAATCGATCACTCCGAGTCAGGGAGTGATCGAATTCTGATATTTCTTTAATCAACTGCTGAGTGATAGAATCATATTGACGTTCAAATTGTAAATAATTTGTTTATTGTTTTTTTTTTATAACAAATTTATAGTTTCCGATGAGGACAGCCGTGCTGCTGAAACGTAAAGAATTGTGTTCTTAATTTTGTTAATTCCTTGACACGGAGTGATTGTTAAATTCTGTTATATTAATTTGAGGTTATGTTTCAATGGAATGTTGAAGTGAAATTTTAACTCACACTCGTACAAATGAGCACCGAATTCACAATTTATTCCGTTTAATAAATTATGTTAAAAGTTAAAATTCAACTTAAAAAATGAATCCAAATTTTGTTTTTTATTGAAAAAAATTTTATTAAAAATAAACGCTTTTACGTTATAAAAATTTGTCATCTGCTCATGTAGTTTCAACATGGGTGTCTCAGCTTAAAATTTCTTTCGTGAAGGTTCTACATCCTTGGGCGATTAGCAAGGAGCAGAAATATGAATGATCGAATGCTAAGAATGAAAAGCAGCACATTAAGAGTCTAACAAATCAATTGTCGAGGTAAAATAAGAGAGAAAAGGAGTGAGAGAAAGAAACACGTTCCCTGTTGCTAATCTCGCGTCTAATCTCGCGAGGAACAAGTGTCTGAGATTTTCCAGTCGATTCGTTTGTCCATTCATCGTCCGGTGCCTACTCGCTTGTTATAGCACCGATGAATGTAAGTCAGCCTAAGGTTGGCAGGTACTGACACCATCACCAGCTACCTCTACATATTTATTCCATTTGATATTTCTATGTGGAAATTCCTACAATTAAACACACCCACGCACGTATTTAATCATCAGTGTATTTTTCTTCTTTTCACTATGTGCACGTGCATGTCTGTGTGTCGCGGTCCTTAGAAATGGACCTTACAAGCAAACGATTATTATAGGTTATGTTTGACGATCTAATTCGATTAAAGATTCGTTTTTAATTCTTTGCAATCAAAAGTATGAACACTCTGGACTATTTTCGATTGCAAATAAAAATGAAGCTTTAATCGAGCTAAACTATCATCAAACATAACCTACAATTTTTTCCGTCTAAGGTCCCTTGTGATCAACTCTTTTGGCATTTTGAGGCGAAATTTCGACAGATTGAGAATAGTGGATGAGTAGGGCATTCCTAGAATGGTGACATTAGCCAGGCGTGAAGAGAACAGACACAGAAGTCTTGATTTAATAGCCAAAGCCCACACTCTGAGAGTGTCGTTCCGAAGAACGGACGTAGGCACGTATGTGGTACTTGCGGCACGCGTGTGCGGAGGAAACAATTGAACGCCATCCTCCTCTCGCAGATTTTCCTCTCTTTTTATGCCCCTCTCTCTCTCTTTCTCTATCTTTCGTTCTCTCTCTCTCCGAAGCTTAATAAGCACCGCTACCTACATTCCATTTCCGGCGGGTTGACGTCACTTGACAATCCAACTGCGAAGAGCAATACGATGGTACTTTTCTTGTTTTTCTGATGAAGAAAAAAGACAATTTTCAGAAAATGGTCTAAATAAAAAAGCGAATGATCATTAAAATCATTTTCTTATCTATCTGCAATTGAAAGCCGTCTTTTCAAAGTAGAACTGCAGTTTTTCTAGACGAGAGGAAGTTAATGAAAAATGTATAAGTTGAATCGATCTATAACGAAGCAACTTTATGCTTTAATTACCATATCGTATCTCCGCCGCCTCTTATTAATAATTTAATATTTTTTTATTCATCCTAATAATGTATTATTAAGTGAGAGCTTTGGGCACATTAATTAATTGCTTCCTATACCGAATTGATGTACTCGATAATCTCCAGCAACTTGTGTTCTTTAGAATATTTTTATTGCAAACAAAAAAGAAGTCGATTTTTCGAGAATGTTTATAAAACGCGGGATAATTTTTCAATCCGTCCTGGCATCTTTATTAACGCTGAAACTCACTGCTCAGAAAACCGGATTAATTAATTCCTCGTTTTTTTTTATCCACGCATTGCACCATATCATTAAACGCACAAGGTATACTGACGAATAATCGAATGATGTAGAAGCTTGTCGCGAATGATTTATCGTGCTCGCTTGCAGCGATTTGAATATCGAAGATTGCGGGAAAAAAAAAATTCTGCTATACGGTAATCGTCAATAACTTTTCAATTCAAATGTAGTCTCCGTTCCCGACACATTATCTTGCAATTTAGCACTGATTTATTTTAATTGCAATATTTGTATCTTGTAGTAATAATTGCTTTGATATGCAACTGGAAATCGATTGGCGGAAGAGTTCGGCTAAATTAATTCCATTCTTAAAAGTGTGTTACGTAATCATCGCGAGTTTCGAAAAGAAGACGACGAGAGGAAGAAGAAACGAAAATAGAAGAAGAAAAAGAAGAAGATGAAGAAAAAGAAGAAGATGAAGAAAAAGAAGAAAATAGAAAGTGTTGTTAAATAGAGAAAAATCGCAAGTGAAATTTTTAGGTATATTTTACCTAAAAGTGTAAGCATTTCACTTGCTATTTTTCTCCACAAACAGTTAAGTGCCGGTGTGATTTCCGGAAGTGATTTTAAAGGGGTTTCCTATGACGACAAATCGTAACCACAACAAGTATGTTGAGGAAAAAAATGGAAAACAGAGACCGTAAGTGGCCTCAAACAATACTTTGGAGATTAAAAACAAAAAGCTAGCATTCACTTTTCGAGATTGTGAATTGAAAAAGGTGTTGCGTTGCACCAGTCGAGAAATGTCCTCGGTGTCTGACGACGGGATATTTTTTCTCGGCTCGTTTCCCTTTTTTTTCTCCACTTTGCACCAAGTATTGCGTAGTCTTGGCGAACCAATCGCGCAGCTTGGTTGTCAAGCAAGCAGGCAAGGAGGCCTTGAACAACTCTGGACCCACGCGTAGTTATCCTAGGAGTGCTGTGGCATGTATATAGGTATTCTCGTGCTGCTGGGCAAAAGACAGATAAATAACTCAGGTATGGCGTTGGCTAAGTAAACGAGCCTACGCATTCGCTCGTGTACCTACACCTGCGAGAGAACCTGCATATGTTCTTTTAACGTACAAGTCTCTTGTGTACACTCTCCTTGTGCTCATATGTACCTACTCTTGTGTACCTATATGTGTATCCACGCTTCGATCGTACGTGTTGTTGCTGCATCATTCAAATTTCACTCTCAACTTTTCAAAAAACTTGCCATTTCTTCTATTTTTGTGGTTAACCAAACTTCTGGTTCACTTGGCCAAAATTCTGTAGTTAATTTAACCGAAAAAAATAGTAAGAGCATATTCAACATTCTGGTTCAGTTACATGTTAATTAGGTTATGTGTTAGTTGAGGTGCATGGTTATTAGGTTGAGGTGCATGGTTATTAGGTTATGTGTTAGTTGAGGTGCATGGTTATTAGGTTATGTGTTAGTTGAGGTGCATGGTTATTAGGTTGTGTTAGTTGAGGTACATGGTTATTAAGTCAGTTTATTCTTTTCTGGTTGCGTTAGCCATTTTTTCATTATTGCAAAAATAGTCGTGTTCGTGTGGTTTATGAATTGAAACAAGAAACGGATCTTGTAGGGAGTTAAAGAACAATTAACGACCACGCAGACGCGAGACGTCGCGACGCCTATAACGACAATAATTTTTGGTAGGTGTGAACGAAATATCTTGAGGCGGAAGGGGTTAGGGGTAAGAATGAGGAGAAAGTGAAGAGCGCAGGTCTAGAAATGAAGGGGTTGACAGGCGCAAGCGTCGATTCACTTTTACTAGTCCTTACCCTTTCCTCCCTCCCAACCATCGATACCGTGTCCTCTGCTTTCGCTTTACATCTCTCGCAGTTTGTTCCTCACCTCTTTTTTCGCCTTTTTTTTCTTTCCCCCACTTTTCTCTAGTCTCCATTTCTCTTTTTGCTTCATGGCTTTCTTCCTTTCTCTCTTGTCTTCGTTCCTTTCTCTCTTTCATACATTCCGCTTTCTTTTGTGTATCTTTTTTTCTGTGCGTTCTTTATATATTTTGCTTTTTTGGTGTCTTTCTTTCTTTTTTGCATCTCTCTCTTTTTCGCCTTCCTCTCTCTTTTGCATATTTCTCTCTTCACGTTTCTCTCTTTTATCGTCCTTCTCTCTTTTATCATTCTTCTCTTTTTTATCGTCTTTCTCTCTTATCGTCCTTCTCTTTTATCGTCCTTCTCTTTTTTATCATCCTTCCCTTTTTTATCATCCTTCCCTCTTTTTCGCACATTTCTTTCTATTTTTGCATCTTTCTCTCCTTTTTGCATCTTTCTCTTTTGCATCTTCTCTTGCTCTCTCATTTTCAACATCTTTCTCATTTTTTGCCCCATACCTTTCTCCCTTTGATTCCGTACGTTTCTCTCTCTCTCTCTCTCTATCTCTATCTCTTTGGCTCCGTACTTTCCTCTCTCTTTTGCTTTCCTCTTTTTTGCCCCACAGTTTTCCCTCTTTTTTGCTTCATGCCTTTCTCCCTTTCTACTATTTGTCTCCCGCTTTGTCTATCATCCCTTTGAAACGAACGCGTGTCATCCACGATTTCTCCCTGACACCTGGTTTTACACTGTTTTTACTTTTTTGTCATTTCCTCTCGTTATTGCCCAGCATTTGGTGTTTAGCCACGATTGGCACGCGCCCGATTAGTCGAGGGGCGATTCTACCAGATGGCAGATCGAAAATCTGACGGAGACTCGATTCCCCTTGTTGATGTTTGATTCATCGGATATAACACAAATAGTATTTTTGGGGCTTTTTGTAACTTATTGCAGCATCGTGACCAACGATTTTGATTTTTAATGTTTGTGACCAAAGAAAGGGACTTTTAAAAAAATTGTAGGTTATGTTTGATAATAGTTCCTTAAAAACTTTAAAAATAGTCCAAAACTTCCTTTTTAGTTTTCATTCTCTTCTAAATTTTTTATGATTCTTTTTATAAAAATAGGAAAGAAAGTGGAGGCAAATAGTTGTGATTTTTGTTTGAGCGTATTTAAATTTAGAGTATACCTCAACAGAGTGATTAATGGTATAATAAGATTAAATTTAAAAAAGGGCACATTATCACCGTTAAAGGCAAGAACCCCTACTATTATGAGGTTTAATGATCGAGCAATCGTTTCGTGCTCGATAAGTATTATAATTTCGTTTCTGATTCCGGAAATTATTCAGTTCGACCCAACACGTGCTTAAGTCCGTCATTTCCATAATGCACTCCTTAATTATGTCTCGCGAGACACCATAAAATTATTAACTCGTAATTTTAATTACCTCGAAAAAGTTTCAATCAACTCGAAAAAGTTTCAATCAACTCGAAAAGTGTTAATCAACTCGAAAAAATGCAATCGACTCGAAAAATGTTAATCAACCCGAAAAAATGCAATCGACTCGAAAAATGTTAATTAATAGTCTAGCAAATTGAAAGACGACAAATCAGGCATTGTTACAAATTAAATTACAGTAAATCACTAGAAATATTTGAGGAGATCCTTTTAAGTGAACAACCATGAACTATTTTTAACACTAGACCAATTAGAACAAGCGCCATGTTTAGAAAATAAATTAAATTGCGATTCGCTTTTTACCTTGACTCATCTTGAAGGACTTTAATTAATTTTATCAAAACGAGAATACGTATAATTGGTATTTAAAAGGCTTGACATTTTATCGACTGAGTGCCGGAAGTGCATTATGGCGATTACACATAAAGACCGGATCGCACCTTTTCTTAGAGATGATCGCTATTGAATGGCATGTGATTTTATAATCTTCCATCATTACCAACCAAGGCTGAAGATGCTACAATTATTTTTTAATGCCGGACCTGTTTTTAAGTCCATTTTGGTAAAGGAGCAAATCCGTTTTCTTTCCTGCTAAGAAAAAGAGTGTTTATTAGATAAAAACTAGTGCTAAATAAAAACTAGTACGAAGAAATTTATGGCTGACATTTTAACTCGAAGATCGAACATCTCGAAAATAGTCGAAGAATCTCGAATGAAAGTTACAGCATTGAGAATAGAAAATTTTAATAGAAGGGCGACAATGTCGGGTGCTTGTGGACCCAGCAGAGGCGCCAGTGGTGAAAGAAATCTATCATTTAAAATCCTTGTGTAGCAATTACGATTGAAAACTTATATTTATTTCTAGACATAAATTAATTACAGACTACTTATCAGAATTATTGGAATCTAAGGCAATTGTAATACTGGAAAGAAATTAGTTATTGTTATTATTCGTTCAAAACTTGTCAATTTTGAGGTTATGGTTCCTCACAATACCACGCGCAATTTTTAATTTTAATCTAATACATAGAAAAATTACAATTCTAATACATAGACAAATTACAATTCCAATACATAGAAAAATTACAATTCTAATGCATAGAAAAATTACAATTCTAATACATAGAAAAATTACAATTCCAATAAATAGAAAAATTACAATTCTAATACACAAAATATTCAATTTTTAAAGAACAATGTAATTGCAAAATAGTTATAGGATTTTCAAATAATGCGATTAGCAAATTGTTATTCATATTTTTATTTAAATAACGCAATTGTAAATTGTGATAAATTGGCATCAATGTGAGACAATTACTAAATCGATTCTCTAGAGGTGAGAAAAATTCTTCATTGTGTCAGTTAAAATCGTTAAGCAAAATCTCTGAATCTAATTACATAACAAATTATCACAATTACATGGCAGCCAGACGAGTTTATTAAGCCATAGGCATCGTTCAATATTCATGAACTCGCAGATATTTTTTTCTCTTCCTGGAGACTTTCTGTCCATCACGCGAACCTTCCAAACAGCCGATTCGGCAGAGGCTTAAAAAGCAGTAATTTTCCTTTTCAGGTAAAACTAACCTCCATTCTTGAAACAATCATTTTCGAGAGATTTATTAAGTGGGCATTAGCAATGCTTTTTTTACATTTTTAACGTCATTTTTTATTTTTAAATTTTCACATCAATGTTGAGTACGCCAAAATCGTTATTGCGCTTATTTTTAAGTTTTCCATTTATCAAGTAATTAAGGAGGAATTATACACTGTAAAAAATTTTCCCTGTAAATTTTTTACAGTGTAGACAAAAATTAACAGTGAGGTTATGTTTTTGTGTGATAAATGAAATGAAAAATGAAATGAATTTGCTTTTTGAAATGGAAACACAATCTTTGGACACCTTTCGACTGAAAAAAATTGCAGTAATGGATATTCTTTCCATTTCAAAAAGCGGAATGTTACACAAAAACATAACCTCACTTTTCGATGTTTGATTCCTCATTAATGTTAAAGCAAATTAATTTTGAAGTCATTGTAAAGCAATTAATTTATTTTAAAGTAATTAATTTTAAAGTAATTAATTTCAAAGTAATTTCAAAGTACCAATTTTGAATAATTTTTACAGTACATTAAGAGTAAATTAAACATTAAGAGTAAATTATAATTTTTTAAACTAATAAATGCAAATAGTAAAATTTATTTTTTATTCGATATTTTTATTCGTGAGGAGCAAATTCTGAATTGTAGAAAGTCGACAGAATGTTTTTAATCTTCCAATTGGATTGTTTGCGGTGGATTAGATGAGTACCAAGATGCAGAAAAAGCTTGCGGCGAAAACGACGCTATTCTTCCCGCCTTTTTTCTATCAAGAGAAAAGTGGAAGCAGATTCATCGGGTGCTAAAGGCGACACTCGTTTCGAAATGATTTACGAGACGATTCGGCAACTATATGGTCCATCTTGCAAGAGGGTAAATAGCTCTAGGGTTAACAGCCAATAACACAAATGGAGAAAAAGAAATAAAATTCAATAATTTATTGTCCCATGAAAAAATAGTCGCCAACTTTTCATTCCAATCAGAATTACAAGAAAGTTGGCATATCCATTTAATACACCAACTTGGCCCCAACGTGGCTTCCTTCTTCCCTTCCAACACTTCTTTTTTATCAACAATTTTTCGTTTCGTTTATTTTTAATAATGTTTATTAATTTATTTTTAATAATGTTTATTAATTTATTTTAATAATTTTTTTTATATTTTTTTTATTTTTTTAAAATCTTTTTTTTAATAATTCGTTTTAATAATTAAATATTAATAATTATTAAAAAATAATAATCCAATAATAATTCTTTTTAATATTTTTTTTTAATAATTTTTTTTAATAATTTTTTTAATAATTTTTTTAATAATTTTTTTAATAGTTTTCTTTTGATAATTTTGTTTTGATTTATTTTTTCTAATGTTACTTTGAATGTTTATTTCAATAACTTTTTTATTTCGTATTTTTTTATTTAACAGTATTTTATTTCCTCAACTAGTGGTATTAAAATTTGTTTTAAAAAACAGTTTTAAATTTGTATAATTAATTTTATTCCTCAAAATTTTGGCTACCGAAAATTTTAATCCTCAAATTAAAATCCAGTCTAATTAAATTTTTCATTTACAGTACAAAATCGATTGTTATCTAATGTTGACAAGAACAAAATTGTAATGTATTTAATATTAACGATGATTCAAACAAAGATTAAAAGATAAACAGGAATTTTGGTCGCAAGTGTTGACAATTTTACAAACAGGAAATCTCGTTGCCATATAGAATAAATCGCTTTTCATAAATAATAATGAATCAAAGAAAAGAATAAACTCGATTTTGGAAAAGAGAAAAAATTTCCAACGCCGCAGATTAATATAATGTCTAATCTTTTGAAAAATGAACGATAATAATAGAAGACCTTAGCATAAAACTTGAATAAACTTTGCTGTCTGTAAAACAAACACAAAAATCATATTTAAAAAAAAAAATTAAAATACGTAAACTTTTGAAAATTAAAATCGATAAATTCTTTCTTTTTCTCTCTTGACAAATAAAACGTCAGTTGAATCCAGTTTTACGACAAAATTTCCACCTGATTTGACATGATGACCCGATTCGGTTGACGCTGGAACACCTGATTAAATGTAGAGCTCGCAAATAAGATCAAAAAGAAGCACCAATCATGGCAAAGTTGAAAAAAAAATTTTTTTTGATGGAAATTCAAGAAGAGGTGAACGACCAGGAATGTGTTAATTTTTTGAAAGTGATTATGATAGTGATAAAATAAATCCAAGGCCAAATTATTGTTGTATACTTTCATCTCGTTTATTAATTAAAATTCAGTAGTAATTTAGTTTCTGCCATTCTAACAAAACGTTACCATTCGTCAGTTTCTCTTTATTTTACGTTAATAATAATTAATGTTTAATATAATAATATACAGGGGGGAAGGAGTCGATTTTTTTTCATTTTTCGTTGATTCGCAATCGCACGTTTTTCAACTACAAGAGTCGTTCTTCCAATGCCACAATATTGTCCAAGATTCAGAAAGTTCAAGCTCAAAATAGTCACACTTTTATCATGAAAATTACAATATTTTTACAAGTCACATTTTTATCGTAAAAATTACAATTTTCATAAAAGTTACAATTTTTATGAAAGTTACAATTTTCATAAAAATTACAATTTTCATAAAAATTACAATTTTCATAAAAGTTACAATTTTCATAAAAATTACAATTCTTTGATAAGAATCTCAATTTTTTGTAAAAATTACAATATTTTCATGAGACATTTTATTGCAAGAATCAATTTTATTTTAAAAAATCGCAATCCTATAATAAAAATGAGAATTTTCTAATATCGCAATTTTATAATAAAAATGAGAATTTTCTAATATCGCAATTTTATAATAAAAATGAGAATTTTATTTTAAAAAATCGCAATTTTAGAATAAAAATAACAATTTTATTTAAAACACAACTCAATAAAAAACACAGTTAAAAACACTTATTATAAAACTCACACTTTTTTCTTTTTATAAAAAAAAACAAGTTTATGATAAAAATCACACTTTTACGATGAAAATAATTTTGATATATTCAACGTTTCTTTTTTTTTCTTATTAAAAATTATTAATAAGAAAAATGTAACTTAAAAAACTTCGTGAAATATTTATGACTTAAAGAAACGTGTTTCCTTTTTTAAAAAAAAGCGTAAGTTTTCCTTAAAAAAAAAAAAAACAGATTGAACTTTCTGATCCTTAGAATTTTTTCTTCATTCGGCAGTCGATGACAATTATTTTTGGACCTCACTTCCCATTCAATCACATCGCCGGCACGCTTTTCTCACTTTCTCTGTACACACGTTTCATTAAAATAACAAAAACCAAAGTATTTAATAATAATAATAATATAATATTAATAATAATAATAATAACGAACGAACGATCGATACTCTCGCGTTTTTCCTTTTCTCGCAGCAATTTTCATCAATTTTCCGTCGCGATTAAGAAAGAGAGACGTCACCGTGAAAAGTGTCTTTCGAAAAAAACGCCCGTTAGGTAATTCTGATAATCGCAGAATTTTCGTTTTTTAGGGCAAATTCACAGCGCAAGGGTAATTTCGGAAAAAGAATCTTTTTTCATGAATAAAGTCTTGCATTTTTTTTGTTAAATTTCATTTTTTTGAGAAAGTACTGGCAGTACTGGCACAATACTGGCGTTACTGGTAATATGTCACTATTGGCAATTTAATGAGCTGACAATTTAATGAACTGGCAATTTAATGAACTGGCAACCTTTTGCCAGTACTATCAAAATGTAGTGTTAGTGGTATTTTGACTTACTTATGCACTTACAATACTGGCAATGCACCGGTAGTACTGGCAGCACAATGTACTGTAATTGGACTTACAATACACTAGTAGTACTGGCAACGTACTGCCAGTACAGTGATTGACTGGCAGTGCAATTATACTGACGTACATTTTTAAAAAGTCGTTATCTACCTCTTGCAGATAGTGATTTTTAAAAATGTACGGTAGTATAGTACTTTAATTGAACTAAAAATGCACTAGTAGTACTGGCAAAGTACTGACAATACTGGCAATGCACTAGTAGTACTGGCAAAGCACTGACAATACTGACAATGCACTAGTAGTACGGGCAAAGCACTGACAATACTGGCAATGCACTAGTCGTACTGGCAAAGCACTGACAATACTGACAATGCACTAGTAGTACTGACAACGCACTGACAATACTGGCAATGCACTAGTAGTACTGGCAAAGCACTGACAATACTGTCAATGCACTAGTAGTACTGGCAAAGCACTGCTAATACTCACAATGCACTAGTGGTACTGATAGTGCACTTACAGTACTGTCATTGAATTGATAATGCACTGATAGTACTGTCATTGAACTGACAATGTACTAGTAGTACTGACGAAGCACTGATAGTACTGGCAATGCGTTATTAGTACTGTCAAAGCACTAGTGATACCAGCAACAAACTAGTAGAACTAGTAGCGCACTAACAGTACTGACAATGCACTAGTAGAACTGACAAAGCACTAGTAGAACTGACAAAGCACTAGTAGAACTGACAAAGCACTGATAATACTGGCAATGCACTGGTAGTACTGTCATTGAACTGAGAATGTACTAGTAGTACTGGCAATGATCTAATAGTACTGACAATACACTGATAGTACTGTCATTGAACTGACAATGTACTAGTAGTACTGTCAACAAACTAGTAGTATTAGAAACGCACTGACAGTACTTTAATTGTACTGGCAGTGTACTGATAGTACTGACATTGTGCTAACAGTACTGGAAGTGCACTAACAGTACTGGAAATGTACTAAAAGTACTGGAAATGTACTAAAAGTACTGGCAATGCACTAGTAGTACTACAAATTCACTGACAGTATCGTCCTTGAACTTTAAATACATTAGTAGTACTGGCAACACTTTGACAGTAATTTAATTGAACTGGCAATGCACTAGTAGTACTGGCATTGCACTGAAATTTCTGGCAATGTAATAATAGCACTAGCAATGCACTGACAATATTGTAAATGCTCTGACAGTACTATCAATGCTCTGACAGTACTGGCAATGCTTTGACAGTTCTAACAATGCTCTGACAGTACTGGCAATGCTCTGACAGTACTGGAAATGCTCCGACAGTACTGGAAATTCTCTGACAGTACTTTTAATGCACTGGAAAAGTACTGGCAATACCGGCAACACACTAAGAGTACTGTAATCAATACTGACCATCAACAGTATCATAAAATCAGTGCCAGTATCAGTGCCCAGTTTCCAACACTGGCAAAAATCACAAATCACAATTAGTATAAAAAATATAAAAATTTCAAATTTTCCATGTCTACTCAATCATTAATATCCACGCCAGTATTTTGAAGATACTGGCACAAATTCCGCTCAAGACTTTTTCAATAAAAATGAGACGCATTTTCGAAAATACAGTATCACAACGTGTTTTTGGAATGTGAGAGCTTCATCGTGACAACTGGCGAACGTGAGTCAAATTTTCAGTCTGTTCATTCCTTAAAAAATTACATATAATTATATTTATATATATTTTTTTTTTTTAATAATATATTATTTTTCTCTGCTATTTTAAAATCTTTTTCAACAGTTCAACATCTCGGGAGAAAGAATGTACAGGCGCGCTTTTTTTCAACTCTCGGCATTTATTTTATAACAAAAATGGTCTCGAGGTTTAGAAGAGTTGGATCAACTTTTTTTTTCTCTTTTTTTTTCTTCTAGAATTTGACTCAGGTGTGCCACTGTTGGAAAAAAAATGTAAAGCTGGTCTGGAATGTAGTCTCTTAACCAGTCTTTGGTAAGCGGACGCTTCATCGCGGACAGGTTCGACGTGGTACGATTTTAAAACATGGATTTTTTCAAAAGAAAGAAAAAATAGTATAATGATAAAATTTTTTTGTGTTGAAAATTCTGATCTCCCCCCAGCACCAAAAAAGGAATAAACAGTAGTAACAACAATATAACAACAATTGTACTAAGAACAACACTTGTAATCTACTAAACGCACAAAATGTACAGAGTCGCAAAAAACACAAGATTTAAAAAACAATTTTCTCAAATAATTACAATTTTTGTTTTTTTTTTTTGAGGCCTATTTTCGCGATAATCAGAAATACCAAACGGCGAGAAAGAGGCAAGTTTTTTGTTTCGTTTTTTTTATATTGTGGAAAAGCGTGTAAGAGATATCAAAAGATGGTAAAATTTGTCATTCGCTTTTTTTTTCTTTTTCACTTTTTTATCGTCGAATAGTTAGACTACCACGTCGATACGAGTTTCACACTTTCCCTGTCCCTTATTTGACGCCTGCTTTCCATTACACAACGACAATAGTGTTCCTAGTATTTACAGAATTCAGGAGAACCGTATTGTGATTGCATAAACTCAGAAGAACAAAAGTATGTAATACTAGTATTATACAAATATATGAATGTAGATCCCAGGGGCCAAGTGCAAAATGAGACTGTGCCTTTCAAAATTTTGCTTTTATTTATTTTCAATTCCCATCATTTTCTCTTTTTCGAATTTCTCTTTTTCCATTTTTTATTTTTTACGATTTAATTTTAATTTTTAATATTTCATTATTTATTTTTTACGGTTTAATTTTAATTTTTAATATTTCATTATTTATTTTTTACGATTTAATTTTAATTTTTAATATTTCATTATTTATTTTTTACTTCTTATTTTTTATCCCTTTTTTGTATTCTCATTTTTGGATCTTTTACTTTTTGTACTTTTCTTAAGAGAACAAGGAGTTACATCATTTTTATTCTCATTATTTTATTTTTTAGAATGCTTATTATTACTATTATTTTATTCGTATGATTTGGATTTTTATTTTTTGAAAAATTGAAAATTTTTATTACTTTATTCGCATGATTACGATTTTTATTATTTTAATCGCTTGATTACGATTTTTATTATTTTAATCGCACAATTTCGATTTTTATTACTTTATTCGCACAATTTCAATTTTATTTATTTATTTACTTAACAGTATAAGCGGGCTTAGAAATAAATAAATAAAATTGAAATTGTGCGAATAAAATTGAAATTGTGCAAATAACATTGAAATTGTGCGAATAAAATAACAAATATCGAAATTAATGTTCAATTTTGACGCACAATTTCAAATGTTATTATTTTATTTACGTTTTATTGGCAAAAGAAAATTTGTAATTTATGATCTTGTGACAGAAACTTTTTTTTTAAAAAAAAAACCGTCCGATGTTCTCTGCTAAGGATAATTTTTTTAAAATTACAACTTTTGATTCCTTTTTCGAGGGAACTTCAAAAGTCGCTCAAATTCAGAAAATATTTTAAATTTATATTTAAATTTTTTAATTTAAATTAAATTTTGAAAATCACTAAAACCACTCTTTGCGGCATAATGTACAAATTCGACAATATTTGAAAGAAATATAAACTTGAAACAATTTTCTTTAAAAAGAAAAAAAATTATTTTCATAAAATTTCAGGTAACAATTTTTAAAAAAATTTAAATTTAAAAAAAATGCTTCATTTTTTAAAACGAATAATAAATTTATTAAAACGAATAATCTCGAATTGAAAGAATTGAAAAAAATTAATAACGAAAAGAAAAGAATACAATTAAAAATAATATCGAAAATAATTAAAGAAGAATTAAACTAAAATTTATTACAATTATAAATAATAACGAATCAGTAAATTAATTTCGAAAGAGCAATTTTGTGTGACAATAATTATTTTTCACGCGTTTGATTTGGATTCTTAATTCGTAAACATTTGCTGACAGAGATTTGAAAATCGTTTGACAGACACATTAATAGCTGTTTAATAATTTCTGAAAAGTGGACAATCAAGTTTTGACACCCGAAAATTTAAAACGAAATTACAGAGACATTAAACTGAAATCAAGGAAAAGTAAATACGTCTGCTAATTACTAGGAAGCTGGGCAATAAAAGATTCATTATAAAACGATAAAGGGGACTTTAAAATCCCCTCAACATCAAAAAGCAACAAAAGATTTAAAACTCTCCAAATCACTGATTTTAAATAAAACTAAAATTTCTATAAACCAATAAAATAATAACAATAAAAAAATGCAAAAGATCGACATTTGAAATGTCGATATTTTTTCATGATTATAACGATAATTATAATTATAATGATCGTAATAATAATCATAATTGTAATAATAATAATCGTAATAATAATAATCGTAATAATAATAATCGTAATAATAATAATCATAATAATAATCATAATAATAATCATAATAATCGTAATAATAAGCATACTGATAATAATAATAATTAAAATATTTTTATGCAATAATAATAATTATTTTTTTTTATTTTATTTACACAATAATAATAATAATTTGTTTTATTTATTTG
The DNA here is from genome assembly GCA_011057455.1 of Ganaspis sp. Gsp50. Taxonomy (NCBI): domain Eukaryota; kingdom Metazoa; phylum Arthropoda; class Insecta; order Hymenoptera; family Figitidae; genus Ganaspis; species Ganaspis sp. Gsp50. Next base: position 28,579 of record WNHD01000210.1, on the reverse strand, counting down.
TTATTTTTATAATAATAAATAAATAAAACTAAAGTAATTCGCTCTAAAATTTAATGTGAAAAATACTCTATTCCGAAAATTAATTCAAAAGAATCAGAACCGAAGATTGGAAAGAATACATAAAAATAAAATAAGATCTGAAAAATGAAGAGAAAAAAAGAAAATAAGATTAAAAAATTGCAAAGAATTCAAAAATAAAATAAGATCCGAAAATTGAGACAAGTTCAAAAATGGAGATCCAAAAATTGAAAAGAATACGAAAATGGGGATCCGAAAGTTGAAAAGAATACAAAAATAAAATTACATATTTTTAAATCTTTAACGTCTGAAATTAATTAATAATGTACAATTTTTCATGTACAGTCAATTACTTTTTCGAACATTCGTAAATTTTTATTAAAATTCCAACGTTTCGAAAATTTAAATAATTCTCCTCATCGGAGACATTAAAAATTAGATTTTAAAATAAAAAGGAGTCTGATACGGGAATTAAAAAGAATTTACGCTGCGAATTGAAAAGTATTTGTTCTGCGAATTGAAAAGTATTTGATCTGGGAATTGAAAAGTATTTGATCTGGAAATTGAAAAGTATTTGCGCTGATAAATGAAAAGTATTTGATCTGCGAATTGAAAAGTAATTGAAAAGTATTTGATCTGGAAATTGAAAAGTATTTGCGTTGATAATTGAAAAGTATTTGATCTGAGAATTGAAAAGTATCTGATCTGAGAATTGAAAAGAATTTGATCTGCGAATTGAAAAGAATTTGCGCTGGGAATTGAAAACTATTTGATCTGGGAATTGAAAAGTATTTGCGCTGATAATTGAAAAGTATCTGATCTAGGAATTGAAAAGTATTTGATCTGCGAATTGAAAAGTATTTGATCTGAGAATAGAAAAGAATTTGATTTGCGAATGGAAAAGAATTTGCGCTGGGAATTAAAAAGTATTTGATCTGCGAATTGAAAAGTATTTGCGCTGAGAATTGAAAAGTATTTAATCTTCAAATTAAAACCAATTGGATCTGCAAATTAAAAACAATTCGATCTGCAAATTAAAAACAATTCGATCTGCAAATTGAAAAAAATTCCATCTACAAATTAAAAACACTTTGACCCAGGAATTGAAAATAACAAGATCCGATTATCGACAACAATTGAAAGCAAGAAACAAGAATTATTTCCAAAAAAGATTACTTAAATATTTTCTATTTATAAATAAAAAAAAAATAGAAATAAAAAATTGTGCACAGTGCTCATTTTGCCCTCAGCTCCGAGCAGTACATGATAATAATAGTTATAATATAATTATAAAGATAATAATAATAATGATGATAATAATAGCCAATAATAATCCGACAATTATTATTGTTACAGGGCTTGGAAGGGATCGACAATCATAATCGTGACGAAGACGATGACGACAATAATAATTAATATATCCATCTATTGATCTAGAATCTTTCGACATCTTTTATATTTTCTCGTATGTATATTCATATATACTTACTCTTTATACAGAAGGGGTTTTGCGTGGGGGGACTCGATGTCTAGAATCGTCTCTTGCGTCTAACATTTTTCGTTTTTAAACAACCGTTTCGTTCTAATCGTTCTCAACGTTCCGTTCCCTTTTGTTCCAACGTTCCGTTCCGTTCCTTTACGTTCCGTTTCATTCCAACGTTCTACCGTTCCGTTTTTAAAAACCTCAAATTCACCTGCGTGCTTAAAAACCTCAAAACTTGTTACAACATCTTTTGTCCCGCACGTTGTTTTCCTCCGTTCCCCCTTTTACGAGACGGTGCTCACTTAACTTACTAGCTTTATCTGGTACATTATTTACAGTCCATATTTACTTATGTTACATCATTCGTCAGGTTTGCTTGAAGCAAATACCGAACGAGCCACTAACGCGTGTTTTTTTTACTATATATAATAAATTTATCTGTCCTGCTTTACAGTCCTTTAAATAACAGTTCATTTTTTTAACAGGAGCTCGTTGATGTCCTCTCCGTCGGATGGTGTCGCAACAAGAACAACAACACCGCACGACGGAACCTCCTCGTCCGTCGGCACAGGTCCTTTCAATCTTCTTCACTCCACTTTTTGCCAATTTACACTCGACTCCAACCTCCAGGATTCCTTCAGCATTCTCGAAAAATTGAGACTCGATTTCAAAGAATCGATTCTTCTCCAAGGCTCTCGAAATGTCAAGATTTTCTCGCAGATGCTCCGGATGCCCTCCAGCATTGTCGAAAAGTCGGGATTCCCTTCAGCATTCACGAAAAGTGTGCATTTTTCTTCAGAACTCTCAAAAATTGGATTCCCCTTGGAGAAACTGGATTTTCGCATTTGAGAAAAATTTTGATTACCCTGCATAGTCGAAAATCTGGATTCCCTGCATAGTCGAAAATCTGGATTCCCTTCAGCAGTCGAAAATTTGGATTTCCTTCAGCAGTCGAAAATCTGGATTCCCTTCAGCAGTCGAAAAATCTGGATTCTGTTCAGCATTAAGTTTTTTCCCAAGATTCTCGAGTAAGTGTTAATCTTCTTCCCGACGTTCACGATCTTAAAATGTTCTCGAATTGTCCCCACATGTTCGAAAATTTTTGTTTTCGCTCGAAAAGATTTCTGCTCGAATCTTCTTGATGGTCCCGAACACGAGTTGTAACTTTTTTTTATCATCACTGGCAACTTTTTGACGTTTTTAACTTTCTCGGATAGACACAATCTTGTTGGGTAGACTCTGGCTTGAATTTTGTTAGAGGAAGAACACTTTTCGGACATGTATTGAAGGTTGTTGATTTTCTGCTGAGAGTTGATCTTCTCGCGAACTTGGGGAATGCTTTTTGAAATTTTTGGCACCCTTTCGAACTTCAGAGTACTTCTGTTAACTTTTTGGAACCCTCTTGAACTTTAGAGAACATCTTCAAACTTGCTGGAACCCTTTTGATGTTGAGGAACCATCTCCAAACTTTTTGACATTCTATTGAAGCTTAGGGATCCTTTCCGAATTTTTTAAAACACTTTTGAAGTTTGGGGACACTCTTTGAATGTTTTGGAACCCTTTCCAAACTTTCTGAAATCCCCTTGTAGTTCAGGAACTCTTTTCGAATGTTTTGGAATTCTCCTGATGTTCCCGGACCTTCTCCGAATGTTTGGGGCCTTCTCCGAATGTTTGGAACCTTCTCCGATTGTTTCAGAACCTTCTCCGAATTTTTCGGAACCTTCTCCGAATGCTTGGCAACTTCTTCGAATGTTTTGGAACCTTCTCCGAATGCTTAGCAACTTCTCCGAATGTTTTGGAACCTTCTCCGAATGCTTAGCAACTTCTCCGAATGTTCCGGAACCTTCTCCGAATGTTTGGAACCTTCTCCGAATGTTTTGGGACCTTCTCCGAATGTTTGGAACCTTCTCCGAATGTTTTGGGACCTTCTCTGAATGTTTCGGAACCTGCTCCGAATGCTTGGCACCTTCTCCGAATTCTTGGCAACTTCTCCGAATGTTTGGAACCTCCTCCGATTGTTTCTGAACCATCTCCGAATGCTTGGCGACTTCTCCGAATGTTTGGAACCTTCTCCGATTGTTTCGGAACCTTCTCCGAATGCTTGGCAACTTCTCCGAATGTTTTGGAACCTTCTCCGAATGCTTGGCAACTTCTCCGAATGTTCCGGAACCTTCTCCAAATGTTTTGGCATCCTCTCCGAATGTTCCAAAACCCTCTCGAAACTTTGTAGATCCTCCTTGAACTTCAGGGATCCTTACCAAACTTTCTGGAACCCTATTGTACTTCAGGAACAATCTTCAAAGGTTTTGAAACCCTCACCAAACTTTCTGTAATCCATTTGAACTTCGGGGATCCTCCAAACATTTTTAGAACCCTCTTGAATTTCAGAGACCCTTTGCAATCTTTCTGACTATCCGTACTTTCCGGAATCTTCTCCGTACCTTCTGGAATCCTTTCCGTACTTTCCGGAATCCTCTTCGTACCTTCTGCAATCCTTTCCGTACTTTTTGGAATCGTACCTTCTGCAATCCTTTCCGTACTTTTTGGAACCGTACCTTCTGCAATCCTTTCCGTACTTTTTGGAATCGTACCTTCTGGAATCCTTTCCGTATTTTCTGGCATCCTCCCCGAACTTTCTGGATCCCACTTGAACTTGATTGTTACTTTCCAAACTCTGAAGAATCATTTGAAGACCCTGCTGCTGAGGGTAGAGACGGACTGTGACGAGCTCAGTTAAATGGTTGCTAGAAAGCCTCCCCGATGCACCGGTTCGGCCCCGTTTCCCAAAAACGTTCACCAAAAGCACCCCTGTCCTAGACCGGATCTGGAAGCTAGCTACGACGAAGAGTAGCTGTTGCTTCTGGCCTGGAGATAGTGGTGATAGAAGGGTGGTAGAACGGCTTCCGGTGTGCCGGAAGAATTAGCTTGGGATGTGACGAGGCCCAATGGGGGAGGCCCAGGCGAACGCTAGTGGGCCGCAAGCGAGTGAGCCGTGAGCCCCTGAGGACTGAGCATGGGTGGACTGTGGCTGTGGCCCATCGGGGAGCCGTGAAGGTGATCCTGCGGATGGTAGCCTTGATGGAGACCTCCTTGACTCTGGTGTCCCGGCGGCAATCCCTCCATCATCCCATCGCCCAGCGTATTCGGCGGCGTCATTCGTTTCTCCTTCTGCCGTCGATTGCAGAACCAAACCCTCACCACTTCCTTCTCCAACTGCAAACTGTCCGCCAGGGATGTGATCTCCTGCGCCGACGGTTTCGGCTGCTTGTGAAAATGCTGCTCAAGGGCGCCCTTCACCGAGACCTCGATCGACGTCCTCTTTTTCCGCTTCCTCCCCTGGGCTGCGATTTTATCGATGTTGGTCGGCGAGCCCGTGGACGAGTCTGCCTCCTCGAGCCACTTTTGCAGCAAGGGCTTGAGCTTGCACATGTTCTTGAAACTGAGTTGCAGCGCCTCGAACCTGCATATCGTCGTCTGGGAGAAGACATTGCCGTAGAGGGTTCCGAGCGCCAGTCCCACGTCTGCCTGGGTGAAGCCGAGCTTGATCCGCCGTTGTTTGAATTGCTTGGCGAAGGCCTCTAGGTCGTCCGAGGTAGGGGTGTCCTCTTCCCCGGCGCTGTGATCCCTGTCGAGAGGGTGACCGGGATGAAGGGGATGTCCGGAAGGTGGACTGTGGTTGTGAGCATCCCTGAGATGGTGCGGGAGACCTGCCTGGTGATTGTGGAGTTGATGAGGATGTTGGTGCGGGTGCTGGTGGAGCATTCCGTTCATGGCGGCGTGATATTGTTGGAGGGTGGTTGGCGACGCGGCTCCACCGCTGGGGTTGTAGTGGGCCGAAGGGACAACTGGCGCGTGCCAAGAGTGAGGCGACGCCATTCCTGGGGACTGATGCGGTCCCCGGTGATGCATACTCTGATCGGTGGCGGTCGCGGCGGCAGTTAGGGGTTTCACATCGAGGCTGGAGTTGCCCTGGTGCGGGTGATGGTGCGGATGATGGGTCGTGTGGTGCATGCCCATGGAAGCGGCCCAAGGATCGCTCCCGGGTTGGAGACTGACCCAGGGATTGGCGGAGGAGAGGCTCGCGGCAGGATGCGAGAGTCCATTGGGCGAGGGTGAGGAATTCACTTGGTGATGATGATGATGGTGGTGGTGATGTTGCGGCGCCGGCATGTACTTCATCTCCCCCGCGTCGGCTGCACTTCGGGGAGAGCCGGACGAATAGCCACCCACGGCGATGTTCATCCCGATCGCGGAACCTGAACCACCATCCAGGTCTGAGGATACTGCACTACTAATCGGCATGTACGTGGTAGCAGCCATCTACTACTGATACTCTCAATACCTCCAACGAGGCAGTTCCGATTCCCTCAAGGCGTGCATTCGCCACTTGTCCAAAGCAAGCGAAACACTGATCCTAAAATTGTCCTCAACCACTTTTCCACTTTATTTCCCAACCAGTGAACATGGTAGATTCATGGTCATTTTCACGTTCAAGGTTTCAGAAGTTTCCTAAACACGTGCACTTTTTTTTGGATATATCCACACGCACTTTACACCCTGCAATCGACAAAGTGACTGATCAGAACAACACTGAGAACTGCTGAAGCACAAAACTACCACGGTACCGAATCCCGGCTTACACGAAATTGCCTCGATGTTTAAAAATCAGTGTCCCGTTTCTGCGTTTTTAATGTGAAGGCAAAAATTGAACTGTTTTGGAAGAGAGTTGTAATACCGGGAAAAGAGCGAGGGAGAGAGAAAGACGAAGTGAAAAGATCGGCTAGCTCTCATGCGTTATGCATGTCGTAGCTGAGAGCGACTGACTGCCTCGCCTCGCAGCTCGCCCGAGGTTCCCAAGTTCCCAGCGGTTGGGTTCGTCATGCGCGTCATGGAAGGGGAAACCCTACTCTTGGTCGGGCGCAGTGCGCTGATTGGGCGCCGCAGCAAGGTGGCCGTCGGGTGCTACGTCACAGGGAGGCAGTACGAGCTTGGACCACGCCTCCCTCCACTGGCTTCAACACCCCAGGCGCCGGTCCTTTTATCCCTTGCTCTACGAGCCAAGAAGCGAACCAAACCAACTACACCGACTTGGTCAACAACGCTCCTGTGTCGTGTTTCGTGCTCCCGTGACGTTTCCAATTTTTATATATATAATACTCAAGACAAAACAACCTTTTCTCTCATTTTTTTAAAAAAGCTTTCAATCACTCTTTTTTCCTTTTACCTAGTTTTCTTGGTACTCTTTAATGCTTTTTTTAAATTGAGACACTTGGGTTCTCAATTTAAAAAAAGACCCAAGTGTCTCAATTTAAAAAAAGCATAAAGTAATAAAAAATATATACACTTGGGTGTATTTTTTATTTGTAAAAAAGGAAATAAAAACTGATGGGGGTTTTTTAAATTGTATGAGAAAGTAGCGTTTGTGATTGCGGGAAAGATAATTGGTAGATAATTGATCATTGAATTAAAGTTTAATGATTTTGGAACAGTAAATCTGAACTCGTTTAGATCAGTATTAAATTTTAGTACAATCCAAGAAGAGGCACTATTCGAAGTGGCACTATTCGAAGTGACACTATTCGAAGTGTCATTATTCGATGTGGCACTATTCGTAGTGAAATTATTCATAAATTGCACTATTCATAGAGTCGAATGCAGTTAAATTAGAAAAAGAAAATGTCTATCTTTTTTTAAAATTAATCAATAAGTTTTTCTGTTCTGAATTGTGCAGGTTTAGCATTTGCAATAGTGCCAAAGCGATTTGGTCATGCGCAAAAGCACCTTGCGCAAATAGAACATGCGCACGTAGAAAATGCGCAAGAGTACCATGCGCAAAAGTACATTGCGCAATTGTAACATGCGCAAGTAGAAAATGCGCAAAAGTACCTTACGCAAAGAGAACATGCGCAAAAGTACATTGCGCAAATAGAACATGCGCAAAAGTACCATACGCAAAGAGAGCATGCGCAAAAGTACACTGCGCAAATAGAACATGCTCAAAAGTGCCTTGCGCATGCCTACAAATTTTACATACAACTGAGACATGCGCAGTAGTGATATATGTAATGAAACTATGCGCAGTAGTTGTTAATACAAAGAAACTATGCGCAATAGTTATTTTCACAAAGAAACTATGCGCAGTAGTGATTTATTTACCCAAAACGTGCGCAGAGATGATATATGCACCCAAAAAATGCGCAGTCGAACCCTACGCAACCGGCAATTAACAATAACACACTAATTAGCCTTCAGTATCACAAAATAACAAACTGCGAACAAAACTTAACAAAAAACAAATCATTAAGTACAAGAAAATACCACGTTTTTGAACCCCTATTTCAAGGATTTCACGTTTTTGAATCCCTATTTCAAGGATTTCACGTTTTTGAATCTCTGTTTCAAGGATTTCACGTTTCTGTAATCTTTCCATCGAAGATGAAAAAACGTGAAATTTTCTCCCTTCTTGAAATTAGCATCAATGATTCGAGCAACAGAGCCAGAAATTTAATTTTCAAATAAATTTCTGATTTGAATGGGAGAGCGATAAAAGTAGAAAGAAATTGTGTGTATAATTACACAACTTGAAATAACCTTCTAAAGAAAATTCAAGTTTATGCATTCTATAATATGAGTTGCCATAAGGCGTGTAATTATCAAGTATTTCTAAGCACGTGTTTTATAACATTACAAAATTAACACAAAATCTGATTCAGAGCCAGAATGTCTGTGCGTATGGTGCTCATAAGTGCATAATGCATGCATTACATACCTTATGCACATGTATGCCATTAACATATTTCTTCATTGCTCATGTTTCCTGATTTCTAGTCTATGTATGTATTGAAATCGTGCTTTAATGTAAAGTAAATTAGACCCCTGATGAGTAATTTTAATTCGAGTCATTGTGTAATTAAAATAATATAAACAAACATATAGCACGTGCTACCAAGAACTAAGTTGTAGAATTCATTAATCATTCATGTAAACTGGTTCTTTTCGAATGTCGAGACTTGACAGATGTAAATAATGTTTGTACGCTATAGTGTTCGCTATTGTTGAGTATTTTTGCTGCTTTTTGCAAGTGTTCTATAATTGTTGTTAATATTTGCTGTGGAACTATTGCTATTATTATCTATTTGTTGTTAATATTTATTAATAATCGATTCATTGTGATAAGTTTATTATATTAATGAAGGTCAATATGTCTTTCATGGTACTCTATAGATCTTTATGGAACTTTATAGACAAACCCCGAAGACTTTTATAGAACTTTATAGAATTTTATAAACCTTTATGCAACTTTATGGAAACTTATGGAACTTTACAGACATTTATTGAACTTTATAGACCTTTATAGAACTTTGTAGACAATTACGGAACTATATAGATCTATATAGAACTTTTTAGACACTTACGGAACTATATAGACCTACATAGAACTTCATAGACCTTTACCGAACTTCATAGTACTTTATCGAACTTCATAGTACTTTATCGAACTTCATAGAACTTTATCGAACTTCATAGAACTTTATCGAACTTTATAGACTAACCTTAAGATCTACAATGTTCCACAAAGTTCCATAAAGGTCTACGCAATTATGTAAGGGTCTCTAAATTACCATAAAGGACTATAAACATCCATAAAGGTCTATAAACATCCATAAAGCTCTATAAACATCCATAAAGGTCTATAAACATCCATAAAGGTCTGTAAATTTCCAGAAAAACACATAAAGGATTCTTAAAGGTTCCCTAAAGGTCTATCAGGTGCGTTTATAGAGTTTAATATGATTCTAAAAAGTTCCTTAAAAGTCTATAAAGTTCCTAAAATGTTCTTAAAATTCTCTAAAGTTCCTAAAAGGTCCTTAAAAGGTCTAAAAAGGTCTAAAAAGTTATAAAAAGTTATGAAAAGGCCTGTAAAGTTCAGTAAAGGTCGATAAAGTTACATACATTTGTATGAAGTTCTATAAAGGTCTATGATGTTTCATGAAGGTCGGTAAAGTTCCATTACTTTTTGTATAGTTCGTCTGTAAAATACTGTAATGGTCTATAAAAGACTTTAAAGTTCCATAAAGGTCCAAAAAGGTCTATGAAGTTCCAAAAATTTCTATAAAAGTCAATAAAGTTGAAAAAAGGTTCTATACGGTTTAGGAAATATTCCATAAAGTTCCATGAAGGTCGATAAAGTTCCATAAAGGTCTATTAAGGTCCATAATAATCTAGAAAAACCCATAAAGTTCCATAAAGGTCGATAAAGTTCCATAAATATCTATAAAGTTATATAAAGTTTCACAAAGATCCAAAAAGGTCTATAAAGTTCTCAAAAGGTCTATAGAAATCACTAGAGTTCGAGAAAGGTCTATATTGTTTCATTAAGGTCGTTAGAATTCAATAAATATTTGTTTGATTCGTCTGTGAAGTTCTATAAATGTCTTTGAAAAACTCTGAAGTTCGATAAAGGCCCAGGAAGGTCTTTGAAGGTCTATAAAGGTCCATAAGAGTCTATAAAGTTTAAAAATGTGTATATGCAGCTTAGGGAACATTCTATAAAGTTTCATGAAGACCGATTAAGTTTCATAAATATCTATAAATTTCTAAACATTCCAAATAGGTCCAGAAAGGTCCAAAAAAGTCATTAAAGTTCTAAAAGGGTGTAAAAAGGTCTCTAAAGTTTTACAGAGGTCTATAATGTTTCATGAAGGTCGATAAAGTTCCATAAATGTTTGCGTTTTCTGTCTGTAAAGTTCTATAAAGTTTTAAAAAGATATCTAAAGTTCCATAAAGGTCTAGTAAGGTCTATAAAGGTCCATAAAGATCTATAAAGGTCCATAAAGGTCTATAGAGTTCCAAAAAGGTCTATGACATTCTATAAAGTTTAATAAAGTGTCTATACGTTTCTGAAAATGTTCTATAAAGTTCCATGAAAGTTGATAAGGTTCCACAAATGTCGAGAAAGGTTACTAAAGTTCTAGAAACGTGTATAAAGGTCTCTAATGGTATGTTAAGGTCTAGCAATGTCTATAATGTATCATGAAGGTCGATAAAGTTCCATAAATGTGTATATGGTTTGTCTGTAAAGTTCTCTAAGGATCTATAAAGTTCCATAAAGATCTATAAAGTTCTAAAAAGGTCTTTAAAGTTCCATAAAGGTCCAGAAAGGTCCAGTAAGGTCTACAATGTTCCAAAAAGGTCTATAGAAGTCTTTAATTTTTAATAAAGATCTATACAGTTCAATAAGTGTTCTATAGAGTTCCATGAAGGTCGATAAAGTTCTAGAAAGGTCTAGAAAGGTCATTGAAGTTCTGAAAAGGGTGTATAAAGGTCTCTAAAGTTCTAGAGAGGTCTATAATGTTTCATGAAGGTCGATAAAGTTCCATAAATGTTTGCATTTTCCATCTGTAAAGTTTTATAAAGGTTTATAAAGATATCTAAAGTTCTATAAAGGTCCAGTAAGGTCTATAAAGGTCCATAAAGGTCCATAAAGGTCTATAAAGTTCCAAAAAGGTCTATGACATTCTATAAAGTTTAATAAAGTGTCTATACGTTTCTGACAATGTTCTATAAAGTTCCATGAAAGTCGATAAAGTTCCATAAAGGTCGAGAAAGGTTACTAAAGTTCTAAAAACGTGTATAAAGGTCTCTAATGGTATATTAATGTCTAGAAATGTTTATAATGTTTCATGAAGGTCGATAAAGTTCCATAAATGTGTACATGGTTTGTCTGTAAAAATCTCTAAGGATCTATAAAGTTCCTTAAAGATCTATAAAGTTCCATAAAGATCTATGAAGTTCTAAAATGGTCTTTAAAGTTCCATAAAGGACCAAAAAGGTCTGTAATGTTCAAAAAGGTCTATAAAAGGTCTATAAAAGGTCTATAAGGTCTATAAAGTTTAGTAAAGATCTATACAGTTCAGGAAGTGTTCTATAGAGTTCCATGAAGGTCGATAAAGTTCTATAAAGTTCGAAAAAGGTCACTGAAGTTCTAAAAAGAGATATAAAGGTCTAGAAATCTCTTTAATGTTTCATGAAGGTTGATAAAGTTACGTAAATGAGTAGATGGTTCGTCTTTAGAGTTCCATAAAGGTCTATAAAGGTTTTTAAAGTGCTATAATGGTTTAGAAAGGTCTATAATGGTCTATAATGGTCTATAATGGTCTATAATGGTCTATAATGGTCTATAAAGGTCTATAAACTTTCATAATTGTTTTTAAGTTCTGAAAAAATCTATAAAGTTCCATGAAGGTCCATATAGTTCCATAATGGTCTATAATAAGTTCTAATCTATTGTTTTTAGTTTTATAAAGGTCTACATAAGTTCTAATAAGTTCTATATAAGTCTAATCTTCCTGATATCAATCGTTCTCTAAAAGACCAATTTTATTATATTTAACTTACTGCAAGTAAGTCAAATATTCCCTACAATCTCATTATTCTTTATAGAGAACGTTTTATAAGTTTTTAAATACACTCATACATTTATTTCCTTATTATTAATGTTAATTTACTTTCAAATACAACAAAATGCAAGCAGAGCTATTTTGTCAGCAAAAGGAAACAAAAATGACACATAATTACCCACGCAATATAAAGTCGTGGAGATAAAGTTTTTAAAGTTGGAGTTTGTTAAGAGAGGCATCGTTTGATAAAATCCAATCAAAGTAGCGCTGAAGCAGTTGGCAGGTGTATTAATATTAAAATGGTGAGCCGCTGGTGCAAATGTCTTACTTGTAAAACAGATCTGTCGGGTGCGAAAGTGCAAAGTCGTTACGGACCCGAGTATATATACGACAGACCAAGATCCCTGCGGAGTCGCGCAGTAGCGCACGTTACATATATATATATAGCTATACATATACTATACATATATATGCCATCATCTAACTCACCCCTCTTGAGGGGTGGCAGCACGTACTGCATAATGCTCCTACCTGTGGCTCTCATTTAAATGTACTAAACCTCGCGCCCAACGAAACAACCTTTTTTTTCACTCGTCCGTTTCTATTGACACCGGCTGGACGGTAATTAATCACACGGAATGAGTACCTGTTGCACCACGGTCAATCTGCACGTCTCGTTTAGCCTCCAAAAAGTCCCTTTTCCCCGAGAAAGTCCTCAGGTATAGTTGTCTCGAATTCTTTCGAGCATCGAGTTCATACTCCAAAAACTCTACACATGGACATATTTATATGTATATACATTACAAGGGTAGATGGTAGTGTAAGAGAGCTATACATACACTAGTGTAAGAGAGCTATGCATATAGTAGTATAAGAGAGCTATGCATATAGTATTGTAAATTCGTAATTTTATATATACATATAGTAGTATAAGAGAACTATACATAGAGTAGTATAAAAGAGCTATACACAAAGTAGTATGAAATAGCTATACACAGAGTAGTATGAAATAGCTATACATATAATAGTATACGAGAGCTATATATGTAGTAGTATAACAGACCTATGCACATAGTTTCGAGTTCTGAAACCACTTCAATACGGAATCAGGTCATTTTTTTAACTCTCAATGAATTCCTTTTCGATATTCAATACACTGAGCAAGCAAAGTAGTTACAATTGTTAACCTGTTGCACGCTCTGGAAAATTAAATTATTCTTTATTAATCCCGTGGAAAAACAATCCGTGTTCAGATTCCGGTAAAGCCGTTCTAATAAGAGCGATAATTGCACTTTACGAGTAATTTTTTAATGAGAAAAGAAGTGAGAGAACATTTTCGCTTTTTGTAATTGCGACTAGTATAGTAGATAGTAAAGTAAATGTTGAAGAATAATATAGTGAATGCGACAAAAGTGTACAATAGTATATATGTATATTGTAGTATTCAGTATAGTAAATTGTACCATGGTTAATAGTTGAAAAAAAGGGCTAGAAAATTCTAGATTACAATAGAGAATACTAGAGAATAAGAGCGAAAACTAGAAAATAATAGAAAATAATAGCGAATACTAGAGAATACTAAAAAATAACAGCGAATACTAGAAGATAATGGCGAATACTAGAGAATTCTAAAAAATAGCGAATACTAGAGAATAATATAGAATACTAGAAAATAATAGCGAGTACTAGAGAATAATATAGAATACTAGAAAATAATAGCGAGTACTAGAGAATAATGGCGAATACTAGAGAATAATAGAGAATTCTAGAGAATACTAGAGAATAGCGAATACTAGAGAATAGCGAATACTAGAGAATAAAAGCGAATACTAGAGAATACTAAAAAATAATAGCGAATACTAGAGAGTAATATAGAATACTAGAAAATAATAGCGAGTACTGCAGAATAATAGCAAATACTAGAGAATAATAGCGAATACTAGAGAATAATAGTGAATTCTAGAGAATAATAGCAATACTATATATAGTATAGCAGCAAATCATAGCCACTTAAAAAAAATACTGTCGAATAGTAGCAAATAATGTCGAATACTAGCCACTAATATAGAGAATACTCGCGTAACTATAAGTAAAAATTCATGAAATATTCGCAACTATTGGCGAATAATGACAAACAATAATAAATAATGGAATTGCAAATTCTAGCGAATATGTGTTGCTTATAGCAAATAAAGACAATGGTAAAGCAAAAAGTTCTTTAAGGGACTTTATAAACCTTTATCGAACTTCATAGAAGTTCATAGACATTTATGCAACTTTATTGACCTTCCTAGACCTTCATGGAACTTTAAAGACATTTTAGAACTTTATAGATCTTTATGGAACTTTATAGATCCTTATAGAACTTTACAGTCGAACTTTACAAGCATTTATGGAACTCTATAGACATTTATGGAACTATATAGACATTTATGGAAATTTATAGACCTTTACAGAACTTTATAGACCTTTTAGAAACTTTATAGACCTTTTTTGAACTACACATAATTTTGCGGAACTTCATAGACCTTCATGAAACTTTATTGATGAACTTTGCAGAAATTTATTAAACTTTATAGACCTTTGTGGATCTTTATAGACTTTTATGGAACTTTATAGACTTTTTTGGAACTTTATAGAACGTCATGTGACTTTACAGACGAACCTTGAAGACCTTTATGAAATTTTATAGATCATTATATATCATAAGGTTTGTCTATAAAGTTCTATAAGGGTCTATGAAGCTCCATATAAAGGTATAAAGTTCCATAAAGATCTTTAAAGTTCCATAAATATCTATGTAGTTTCATAAAGTTCTATTAAGTTCTATAAAGTTCTATAAAATTCTATAAAGTTCCATAAAGGTACAAAGAAGTCTATAATCTTCCATTAAGGTTCATAGAAGTTCGTAATGTACCATAAAGATCCTTAAGGTTCGTCTATAAAGTTCTATAGGAGTTTACAACTTTCCTGAAAGGTTTATGAAGTTGCATAAAGTTCTATATAGAGTTCCATATCAATGTATAAAGTTCCATAGAGCTCTTTGAAGTTTCTTATAGGCCTAGAACGTTCCAGTAATTACTAAAAAGTTACATAAAGGTCTATAATGTTCCATAAAGGTCTGTAGAGTTCCATAAAGGTCTATGAAGTTCCATAAAGGTCTGTAGAGTTCCATAAAGGTCTATAGAGTTCCATAAAGGTCTATAAAGTTCTACAAAGGTCTATAGAGTTCCATAAAGGTCCATAGAGTTCCATAAAGGTCTATAGAGTTCCATAAAGGTCTATAAAGTTCCTTAAAGGTCTAGAACGGTGCAGTAATGTCAAGAAAGTTACATAAAAGTCTATCAAGTTCCATAGAGGTCTATGAATTTCCGAGAAATGTCTATAAGTTTCGTAATGGTCTACAAAGTTCTATGAATGGCTTTGAAGTTCCATAAGTGTCTCTGTAACTCCATAAAGAACTGTAATGTTTCATAAAGGTCGTTTAAGTGCCATAAAGGTCTATAAAAGTCCGTAATGTTTTATAAAGGTCCATAAAAGTCTATTATAATCCATAAATGACTTTAAGGAATTTCTATATTGTTCCAATAAAACTTTATTGCTTCCTAGAAAGGTCTATGAAATTCCATAAAGGTCTAAAACGTTTTAAAAAGGTCTAGAAAGTTGCATAAATTTCTATAAAGTTCCGTAAAGTTCTATGATGTTCCATAAAGGTTTATAAAGTTCCATAAAGGTTTATAAAGTTCCATAAAGTTCTATAAAGGTCTACAGAATTCTATCAACTTCTATAATGGTCTATCGAAGTTTTTATGAAGTTTCATTACGGTAAATAACTTAATAATAATAATTAAACTTCTATAAAGGTCTATTAATTTTTATAAAGTTCTATATAATTCTGTACCAAGTTCTAAATGTAGCACCACGAACTTTATAGTCAAATTTTTGTGCAGTTCTATTAAGTCCACTTTTAATGAGTTCCATACATCATTATGAAAGCTTTAATGTAAATCTTTTAGAGTCAAGTATTAATTTTTGTCAAGTTGTTTAAAATATGATAAAAATGTAATGTAATTCAAGTGGAATAACAGAATCAAAATATCTACACATTCAAACTAAAATTTGAATTCCTTGAGAATTAAAAAGCCATTTTTATCGGTTTGTTTTATGTGTACATATACAAAGTTTGAGATTGTTCACTGAAGATTGCACCAACTCCCAAGAGTTGGGTAATGTTTGAAGAACAAGTTTTTGATATTCTAGAAAGTTTGACATTGTAGAACGACTCCAAATTTATATAATTTCAAGGAATAGTCACGTTTGCAATGAAAAAGCATAAATTGTATAATTTTCGAGTTAACAAATGTCAACTACATCTAAACATCTTTGAATCGAAATTGTGTAATATGTAATAATTATATCTGCCTACTCCTCAGGAATATTAGCATTTTTTGTAACAAAATACTCGTGTAAAATCAGGGTTAACGCAATGAAAAAAGTCATCTTTGAAATTTTCCACTTCAATGAATAAAAGAAACTTATCTTTTTCTTTCGGAAAAAAGTTCGACATTTAGAGTCGACTGTTTTAAATTGACGAATTTTGTTTTGTTGGATTTCTAAGGAACTCTTGCGGAACTTGTAGTAAATTTGCGCGAAATTTTAAGGATGGTTACAAAATTTGTATGGAACTTTTAAGGAAGTTCTACAACATATTTTTTTTAATTTCTACAACACTTACGCAATTTTGAGTGAAATTATATACAATTTTTACGAAACTTTTACGGAACCTTGGAAGAATTTTTATGGGACGTTTACGGAACCATTGGAGCATTTTTATGGGACTTTTACGAAACCTTTGAAGAATTTCTAAGGTACTTTTACGGAACATTTGAAGAATTTCCTAGGGACTTTTACGGTAGATTTGAAGAATTTTTATTAGACCTTTACGGAACCTTTGAAGAACTTTTTGGAACCTTTGAAGAATTTTTATGAGACCTTTACGGAACCTTTGAAGAACTTTTTGGAACCTTTGAAGAATTTTTTGGGACCTTTACGGAACTTTTAAAGAATCTTTTTGGGACTTTCACGGAACCTTTGAAGAATTTTTATGAAAATTTTACGGAACATTTGAAGAATTTTTATGGGACCTTTACGGAACCTTTGAAAACTTTTTTTTAGACCTTTGCGGAACCTTTGAAGATTTTTTTTGTGACCTTTGCGGAACCTTTGAAGATTTTTTTTGGGACCTTTACGGAACTTTTGAAAACTTTTTTTGGAACCTTTATGGAACCATTGAAAAACGTTTATGAGACTTTTACGGAACCTTTGAAAAACTTTTATGAGACTTTTACAGAAACTTTGAAGAATTTCTACGGAACTTTTATACGGAACTTTTATACGGAACTATTGCAAATTTTCTACGTTTCTACTTCTATAGATCTTTTATAGAAATTTTACGGAACTTTTATAGCATTTTTAAGGAACTTTAGTCCATCATTTTTTCTACGAATCTTTTCCGCATCACTACAAAATTTTCAAAGATCTTTCACTAACCATTTTTACAGAACTTTTACAGAACTTGTACGCTCAAAAAATGTTTCTTTAAATTGAACAACTGCTTCTTTAAATTGAACAAATGTTTCTTTAAATTGAACAAATGTTTCTTTTCGTACAATGTTTGTTTGAATAAAACAAACTTGTTTTCCAGTGTCGGGAAAAAACAAAAAAAAACTTTGAACAAACAACTGCAGACTTTCTACTTTTTTCAAAATTTTCCCCACAGTTGAATAAAAAAAAAAACTTTCCATAGAAATCACCTAGAGCAATTCCACGGAATGTTTCCACGTGGGTAATAAAAGTGTCATTAGAGTTCTAGCGACGGAACCGGATATACCCGTAAATAATAGCCTCGCTTTAAATAATTCAGAAATCAATAATTTACGACTCGAGTTTGTCAAATTCCAATTAGAATGAGCAGATTTAGGAGGATTTTTATTTTTCCAATCTATTTGTGATTCGAGCGTATTTATGTTCTCGATTCTGCTTCTTGGTTGTGTCGCGCCGATCGATCCGCGCAAGGCACTCGTTTTGTCTCACTCAGTAGCCTGTCGTTGCTACTCTCTGTCCATCTCCAAGGGTAATGCGCCTTTAATTTGATTTCGTGTTCCCCATTGTATCAAATTGGATTGAATGCCTGTGAAATATTTGTTTAGGACGGACAGATAGCGAGTATAGGTAGCTGCCATGTTTCCAGTCTCGATCTCGTGTTTAGGAGCTTGCCAGCTAAACTAAACTAAACTAAACTAAACTAAAGCAGCTAACTCGTAGTCATCACCAGCAGCCAAACACTTTACTACCTGAACGTTTGCTTGCATAATTTAAGCGCCCTTTTTGCCTTTTACCTTCCAAACGGGGGGTCGCCCTACTGGAAAGCTACACCTTGTTTCAAGAGCACACCTCGGGGTGCGAAAACATTTCTGAAAAACACTAATGTTTGGTCCGAGAGCATCAAATAATTTTACAGCAAATAATTTTGTCATTGTTCACGTCGCCGAGGGACGAATTTTCATGAAAATTGAAAAAAGGGATTGTGTGGCTGGCGAATGACCTAAGGTGCGGGAAATTGTATGCACATTAGGTGCCACACAAGTGGGAAATTGAAAATGACCAAATACTGGGCGAATATGTTAGAAAAACGGAAGTTCATCTATAAAAAATTGTAGAGAATAGTTGATTTATTTGCGGTAGGTAGAAATCAACGAAACTGACAATTTCAGAACAAGACAGTTGTTATCAAGAAGATAGACTTTGTAGACTAACTTTATAGAACTTTATAGACCTTTATAAAACTTTATAGTACTTTATAGAATTTTATAGACCTTTATAAAACTTTATCGACCTTAATAAAACTTTATAGAACTTTATGGACATTTATAGAACTTTAAAGAACTTTATAGACTTTTATAGAACTTTATAGAACTTTATAGGACTTTGTAGACCTTATAGATATTTATAGACCATTATAGACAATTATAAACCTTCATAGAACTTTATAGACCTTTATGAAACTTCATACACCGTCAAAGCACATTTTGCAACCTTAACGACCTTTGTGGACCTTTATCGAATTTAATAGACCTTTATAGAACTTTATAGACCTTCATAGAACTTTATAGAACTTTATAGACCTTCATAGAACTTTATAGACCTTTATAGAACTTTATAGAACTTTATAGAACTTTATAGACCTTCATAGAACTTTAGAGAACTTTATAGAACTTTATAGACCTTTATAGAACTTTATAGAACTTTATAGACCATTATAGAACTTTATAGAACTTTATAGACCATTATAGAACTTCATAGAACTTTATAGACCTTATAGACATTTATAGACCATTATGGACAATTATAAATCTTTATAGAACTTTATGCACATTTATAGACATTTATAGAACTTTACATAACTTTATAGACCTTTAAAGACCTTCATAGACTTTTATAGAACTTTATAGAACTTTATAGGACTTTATAGACCGTATAGATATTCATAGACCATTATAGAAAATGATAAACCTTCATAGAACTTTATAGACCTTTATGAAACTTCGTAGACCCTCAAAGCCCTTTTTGCAACCTTAACGACCTTTCTGGACCTTTATCGAATTTAATAGACCTTTATAGAACTTTACAGTCGAACATTATACACATTAGTTGAACTTTAGACACATTTATGGGGCTTTATAGACCTTTATGGAAATTAATAGACCATTATAAAACATTATAGGCTCTTATATACTGTTTTGGAACATTGTGGAACTTTTTTAACCTTGATAGAACTTTATAGACCTTTTTGGAACTTTAGAGTACTTTATAGATGAACTTATATACTTATATACTTAACTTTATATACATTTGTAATCTTTATCGACCTACTTAAAACTTTATAGAACTTGAGAAACCTACATAGACCTTCCTGGAACATTATTAAACATTCTGAACATTTATGAAACTTTATAGACCTTTATAGAATTGTATAGACAGACCTTATATATATTTATTGTCTTTATACATATTTATGGAACTTTGTATACCATTATAGAACATTTTAGTATATTGCAGACCTTTCTGGAACTTACTGGACCTTTTTAGACCTTTCTGTACCTTTCTGAAACTTTATAGACATTTACAGAACTTTACAGTACTTTATAGACGAACATTATACACATTTTTAAACTTTTTCAACATTCTTGGAACTTTATAGACCTTTATGGAACTTTAGAGGACTTTATAGACGAACATTGTATACACTTTTAAACTTTTGCAACATTCTTGGAACTTTATAGACCTTTATGGAACTTTATATAGTACTTTATAGATGAACATTATATACACTTTTAAAATTTTTGCAACCTTTTTGGAACTTTATAGACCTTTATGGAACTTTATAAACCTTTATAATTGAAACTTATACATAATTATGAATTCTATCGATCTCTTCGGAACTTTATCGACCTTTATGGAACTTTATAAACCTTCATAGACCTTGGTGGAACTTTATAGACCTGTATGGAACTTTACAGAACTTTATAGACGAACATTATATACATTTATAAACTTTATCAATCTTCCTAGAACTTTATAGATTTTCCTGGAACTTTATAGGCATTCTTTGAACTTTATAAACCATGCTCGACCTTTCTGGGACTTTATAGACCTTTATAGAACTTTATAGACGAACTTTTTACACAATTATGGACTTTACCGATCTGCTTGGAACTTTATAGATATATATGGAACTTTACAGACTTTTTTGGAAAATTATTGACTTTTATAAAACTGTAAAGAACCCTATAAGAACTTTTTACACCTATAAGGCCCTATGTAGAACTACACAGACCTTTATCGAGCTTTATAGACGAAGCTTATGATCTGTATAGTCCCATAAAGCTCCATAAGGGTATATATAAGGTTCGGCTATAAAGTTACATAATTATAAATGTCTATAAAGTTTCATAAACGTCTGTAAAGATCCATAAATGTCTTTAAAGTTCCAGAAAGGTCTACAATGTTTCTTAAAGGCTTATAAGTTTCGTTTTTGTAAAGTTCAATAAGGTTCTATAAAGTTCCTCAATGTTCTATAAAGATTTATACTGCACTTTTAAGTTCCATGAAGGTCTGTGAAATTTAAGAATTATAAAGGTCCGTAAAGGTCATCAAGTGCTAACAAAGCTTTATAAATTTCTATAAAGTTTATCTATAAAGTTTCATGAAGGTCTCTAATCTTCTGAATAATTCTGTGAAGTTCCAAAAAGGTCTTTAAAGGTCCTGAAAGGTCTACAAAGGTCCTGAAAAGTTGATAAAGGTCCGAAAAGGTCTTTAAAGGTCCTGAAAAGTCTATAAAAGGCTGGAAAGGTCTTTAAAGGTCCTGAAAAGTCTATAAAGTTCCGAAAAGGTCCTGAGTTAATGGTCCTGAAAAGTTTATAAAGGTCTGGAAAGGTCTCTAAAGGTCCTGAAAAGTCTATAAAGGTCCGGAAAGGTCTTTAAAGGTCCTGAAAAGTCTATAAAGGTCCTGAAAGGTCGTTAAAGGTCCTGAAAAGTCTATACAGGTCTGGAAAGGTCTCTAAAGGTCCTGAAAAGTCTAAAAAAGCTCCGGAAAGGTCTTCAAAGGTCCTGAAAAGTCTATAAATGTCTGGAAAGGTCTCTAAAGGTCCAGAAAAGTCTATAAAGGTCCGGAAAGGTCTTTAAAGCTCCTGAAAAGTCTATAAAGGTCTGGAAAGGTCTTTAAAGGTCCTGAAAAGTCTAAAAAAAGCTCCGGAAAGGTCTTCAAAGGTCCTGAAAAGTCTAGAAAGATCCGGAAAGGTCTTTAAAGGTCCCGAAATGTCTATAAAGGTCCTGAAAGGTCGTTAAAGGTGCTGAAAAGTCTATAAAGGTTTGGAAAGGTCTCTAAAGGTCCTGAAAAGTCTATAAAGGTCCGGAAAGGTCTTCAAAGGTCCTGAAAAGTCTATATAGGTCCTGAAAGGTCTATAACTGAAAGGTCCATTAAGTTTTTGAAAGGTGTGTAAAATTCTGTAAAGGTCGATAAAGGAAAAGAGTAAAGGTCCGTATAGAAAAAAATGCAATTTTTTTACCTGTAACCTGAATATCAAGATATTTAACCGGTGCATCGTTTACCAATTTTTAAATCTAGAAATAAATTTCATCTAATGGTTATAAAATAGTTATGAAAGTGTTAAGATTTAGGAATGGAATTAATTATCTCGAGAGACGTAAATTAAAGTGTCTGGATGCGTACTCGAGTCATTTTTTGGGTCAAAAAACTGTAAACGCTTGGATTACTTGATAGGCCGCGCTTTCATCTCTTTCGACCTTTTGAATTTCGAAATTCGACGAATTGCGTAAAAACAGTGAGTCCTAAAATTCTATGATGTTTCAAGTAATTAAGGAACCTTGGAGATTTCCATAAATTTCCGTTGCAAGTGAATTATCGGCAAGTTACCTTCAGCTGCGTAATTTATCGTCCATTACGCAAACTAGAACATTGCAGTAATACAGAAGTCAAACTGAAGTGTATTAAGGAGAGTCCAGAATAGATTTTTTAGGTTAGCTCTTCAACCTAACCTCTAAAGTTGCTTTTGTTTTCTTAACATCGGGAAAATTGAGAAAACACATTTCCAAAAAATGTTTTCCACTCGTTTTGCTTTTCTAAAAAAAAGTTTTCCACAAAGTTTTACTTTTCCAAACAAAAGTTTTCCACTCGTTTTGCTTTTCTAAAAAAAAGTTTTCCACAAAGTTTTGCTTTTCCAAAAAAAAGTTTTCCACTCGTTTTGCTTTTCCAAAAAAATGTTTTCCACTCGTTTTGCTTTTCTAAAAAGAAGTTTTTCACTCGTTTTGCTTTTCCAAAAAATGTTGAGCCACATTTCCAAGAATAAAGTAAATTAGCTTGCATCAAAAATACTATCCTTTTTTTAAGCACAATTAAAACTAAATTGAAGAGCACTTGTAAACATAACCTTCATTTCCAAAGTTTATTGTCACAAAAAACTGTCTCTTTGTTAGCACTCTTTTATAATCGTTCTTAATTCAATACAGTGAAATAATAGTCGACGAAACATTTCTAGTTTAAAGCGGAATATTGGTGTATATGAAATGAAACATTTGTTTGTGAAATATCGCTTTTTTCTCTTTTATTAAAAAAAGAGAACTGAACAAAAATTTGTCCCAAAAGAGCCGAATAAATTATTCTTTATTTGTCAAGTTGAAATTCTATTTTTAAAACGAATACACACTCTTTTTCCAAGAAAAGAAAAAATGAAAGGCATTTTTCACAAAAACGTTCTAATTTGAAAAGTGGAAAAAGTTTGTAAACGCTGTATTTAGAACGTGTCGTAGGTCGTGACAACGAGACAGCTATAAAAAAAGTGTGGTCCACGTGAATGGGAGACTAACCGATGTAATTCGAGCGGCTTTTACGGGACGAATGAATATTTTAATATTTTAAAACGAGATATGCTATGAGGGATTTTTATGGTGCGCTATGACTTTTCCCTATTGTGGATATCTTTCGGTGTACTCACTGCTCCGCCGAAGAGAGAGAAAGAGAGAGAGAGAGAGAGAGAGAGAGAGAGAGAGAGAGAAATAGGAATAAAACTAAAAAGAAAGAAAATAAGTGAGAAAAAGAGAGAGAGATAATTATAGAAAGAGAGAAAAGAGAGAAAAGAGAGAAAAGAGAGAAAAAGAATGAAAAGAAAAAGAAAGAGAGAGACAGGTAGAGAAACATTGAGAAGAGAGAGAGCGAGAGAAAGAGGGAGAGAGAGAAATAGGAATAAAACTAAAAAGAAAGAAAATAAGTGAGAAAAAAAGAGAGAGATAATTATAGAAAGAGAGAAAAGAGAGAAAAGAGAGAAAAGAGAGAAAAGAGTGAAAAGAGAAAGAAAGAGAGAAAAAGAGAGAAAAAGAATGAAAAGAAAAAGAAAGAGAGACAGGTAGAGAAACAGTGAGAAGAGAGAGAGAGAGTGAGAGAAAGAGAGAGAGTGAGAGAAAGAGAGAGAGAGAGAGAGAGAGAAAAGAAGATTGAAGAAGGGGCGCTGAGTTACAATTGGTGGGGAAAAGAGAGAGACCACGCAGAGAGAGAAAGTCTACTTAGTTTCTTTTTTCGTCACCAGATGGCAGCACCACACGGCATTAGTTTCTTACAATTGTTCAGCAACCCCTGTCAGATGTCAGGGTACATCATGATCAGGGGATGAAATTCAAGTCTCGAAAACTAAACGAGTCTTTTTTTATTCTACGAGTTTTTTTTGCATTCTTCTAGATTTTCTACTTTTATTTTTGTATTCTTCTAAATTTTCCGCTTTTATTTTTCTATTGTTTAACATTTTCTGGTTTTTTTTTATTATTGTTTTTCATTTTCTAGTTTTTCTTTTTTCTTTTTTATTTGTTCTATTTTTCTATCTTCTTTTGTATTGTTTCATATGCTCTGTTTCTCCTTTTTTGTATTATACGTTTTCTACTTTTTAGCATTGTTTTACATTTTCTGTTTCTTTTTTATTTTTCTATTCTTCTACCTTTTCTCGTTTCGTATTGTTTAACATTTTCTGTTTTTCTTTTTCTATTCTTTTGCATTTTTATTCTTCTAAAGGGAAAAGAAAAAGAAGAGGGAAAGGAAAATGAAAAGGAAAAGAAGAGATTTTGGGATAGGAAAAGAAGAGAAAAAGGAAAAGAAGAGGGAACAGAAAAGAAATGGGAAATTGAAGCGAAAAAGAAAAGTAAAGGGAAAAGAAAAAGAAGATGGAAAGGAAAAGAAGAGATGTTGGGATAGGAAAAGAAAAGAGAAAGGAAAAGAAAAGGGAACAGAAAAGAAATGGGAAATTGAAGAGAAAAAGAAAAGTAAAGGGAAAAAAAGAAGAGAGAAAGGAAAAGAAGAGGGGACAGAAATAAAAATGGGAAATTGAAGAGAAAAAGAAAAGTAAAGGGAAAAGAAAAAGAAGAGGGAAAGGAAAAGAAGAGGGAACAGAAAAGAAATGGGAAATTGAAGAGAAAAAGAAAAGTAAAGGGAAAAGAAAAAGAAGAGATGTTGGGATAGGAAAAGAAAAGAGAAAGGAAAAAAAAAGGGAACAGAAAAGAAATGGGAAACTGAAGAGGAAAAGAAAAGTAAAGAGAAAAGTAAAGAGAAAAGAAAAGAAGAGAGAAAGTTCTGTTTCTTTTTTATTTTTCTATTCTTCTACCTTTCCTCGTTTCGTATTGTTTAACATTTTCTGTTTTTCTTTTTCTATTCTTTTGCGTTTTTATTTTTCTATTCTACTACCTTTTCTCGTTTCGTATTGTTTAACTTTTTCTTTTTCTATTCTTTTGCGATTTTATTTTTCTATTCCACCTTTTCTCGTTTCGTTTGTTTCACATTTTCTGCTCTCTTTTGGTCCGCTTTTTCTATTTTTGCTTTGCAATCTTCCAGTAAAAAAGGGCTCTTGAAAGGAAAAAAGAGAGAGGAAAATCTTTGCGGATGAAAACAACTTTTTTTTTTAATGGAAAACATTGTGGCAAAAGGAATCCCTTGAGGGAGGAAAAGGGACTTCTTGAAGTTGCAATTCATGGACGCTGCTGATACATTTTACCTTGTAAGTCACGACACGAGCGTCTTATCGAAGCAGGGCGGTAAATTACGATTCTCGGTCGCTCGGAACGTTTCTAATTGCCCAGCGGTACGCGTAATTTCATTCGCCAAGGAATTATTCGCTCTGGCGGCCATTACACGCACCTACATAACGTAACAGCAACATGAGACCTGTACCTGAGAAAAATGCAGTGCAGGCAAAGATTCCATTAGAGAACAATAAAACATTAATATAAAGAGTCGCCGGCAATTACGTCACGCAACTCTAGATCACTTGTAACGTCTTACTTTAATAACTCATTGTGCAGATGGATTAGCGGTTGGAACGCAATTCCTTGAAATAATGAATATATTGGAGTGATTTTAATTTGGTGTGTGGGTGAGGGGAGCTGGAATTGGAAAAATAATGTTGTGGGGCACTGTTGTGTGTTTTTAAAGTACTTGGGTGACTACTGCGCATGGTTACGTCGATTAGGGGACTACTGCGCATCGCTAAGTCAATTAAGTGACTACTGCGCATGGGTAAATCGATTAGGTGACTACTGCGCATTGCTAAGTCAATTAAGTGACTACTGCGCATGGGTAAGTCGATTAGGTGACTACTGCGCATTGCTTAAGTAACTACTGCGCATGGGTAAATCGATTTGGTGACTACTGCGCATGGGTAAGTCGATTAGGTAACTACTGCGCAGGGTTATGTCGATTCGGTGACTACTGCGCATAGTTAAGTCTACTCGGTCCCTACTGCGCACGTCACACCTTAGTAGATCACTACTGCGCACATCTTACTTTAGTAAATCACTATTACGCATGTCTGGTGGTTGATGGTGACCTTTGCGCATGCTGAAAATATCGTAGGCGACTACTGCGCATGTTATAAATATTAAAGAGGATTACTGCGCATGTTGCAAGTACCGAAAGGAACCACTGCGCACACTGTTTACGTTTCAAAAGGGACTACTACGCATGCTGTAAGTATCGAAGTATATTCGATAAATTATGCACACTTATCGAATTTAATCGAACTCTATAGAACTTTATAAACCTTTCTAGAACTTTATAGACCTTTCTGGAACATTCTGGAACTTTATAAAATTTTATAGAACTTGATGGAACTTTATAGACCTTTATGGAATTTTATAGTCCTTTATCAACCTTTTTAGAATTGCATAGACCTTTTTGGAAGTTTCTGGAACTTTATAAACCTTTACAGACCTTGCTAGAAATTTATAGACATTTCTGGAACATTATGAAACTTCATAAACTTTTATAGACCTTGATGGAACTTTATAGACCTTTATCAACCTTTCTAGCATTGTATAGACCTTTTTAGAACTTTCTGGAACTTTACAAAACTTTATAGACCTTGCTAGAAATTTATAGACCTTGGTAAAAATTTATAGACCTTTATGAAACTTTACAGTACTTTATAGACGAACCTTATATACACTGATTAACCTCATCCTCATTCTTGAAACTTATAGACCATTTTAGACATTTTGAACGAACCTTACATATATATATAATAATTTATAATCTTTGTCCAGATTCATGAAACTTTAAAGACCTTTATAGACCTTTATGGACCTTCTTGGAACTTCATACACCCTTCTAGACCTTTATGGAACTTTATAGACCTTTATAAACCTTTCCAGAACTTTATAGAGCTTTCTCGAATTTTCTGGAACTTTATAAAACTGTATAGACCTTGATGGATCTTTATAAACCTTTTTGGAATTTTCTGGTACTTTTTAAACCTTTATAAATTTTGATGGAACTTTATAGACCTTTATGGAACTATATAGACGAACCTTACATACCTTTATAAAAATTTATAGTCATTTATAGACCGTTACAGAACTTCAAGGAATTTATAGACCTTGATGGAACTTTTTAGACCTTTATGGAACATTTTAGACCTTCATGGAACTTTTCAGTACCTTATAGGTGAATCTCACATTCATTTTCCAACTTTGTCGACATTCTTCGAACTCTATAAACCTTGTTTGACCTTTTTGGAGCTCTATAAACCTTTCTGGACCTTGATGGGACTTTATAGACCTTTATGAAACTTTACAGCTCCTTGTAGATAAACCTTCTATATAGATTTATAAACTTTAACAACCTCTCGGAACCTTATAGACCTTCATAAACCTCTCTAGAACTTTATAGACCTTTTTGGAATATCATGGATCATTCTGGACATTTAATGAACTTTATAGAACTTGGTTGAACGTTATAAACCTTTATAGACCTTTATGGAACTTTATAAACCTTTCTAGAACTTTATGGACCTTTTTGAAATTTTCTGGAACTTTTTAAACCTTTATAAACCTTTATGGAACTTTCTTGGCCTTTGTAGAACTTTGTAGACGACCTTTATACACATTCATTAACTTTATGGACCTTATTGGAACTTTATTGACCTTTGTCGACCTTCCAAGTACTTTATAAACCTTTATGGAACTTTCTTGGCCTTTGTAGAAGCTTATAGACTACCTTTATACACATTCATTAACCTTATGGACCTTATTGGAATTTTATTGACCTTTATTGACCTTCCAAGTACTTTATAGACCTTTATTGACCTTTATCAACCTTCAAAGTACTTTATAAACCTTTATGGAATTTTCTTGGCCTTTGTAGAACTTTATAGACGACCTTTATATACATTTATTAACTTTATGGACCTTATTGGTATTCATTAACCTTATGGACCTTATTGGAATTTTATTGACCTTTATTGAGCTTCCAAGTACTTTGTAGACCTTTATCGACCTTCCAAGTACTTTATAGATCTTTATTTACCTTTATCGACATTCCAAATACTTTATAGACCTATATTGACCTTCCAAGTACTTTATAGACATTTATCGACCTTTATTGACCTTTATCGACCTTCCAAGTACTTTATAAATCTTTATGGAACTTTCTTGGCCTTTGTAGAACTTTATAGACGACCTTTATATATATTCATTAACCTTATGGACCTTATTGGAATTTTATTGACCTTTATTGAGCTTCCAAGTACTTTGTAGACCTTTATCGACCTTCCAAGTACTTTATAGA
>WNHD01000209.1:77552-95081 GCA_011057455.1 Ganaspis sp. Gsp50 | reverse complement strand
AAATTGAGGTTAGGTTTACTGTTTCTGATTTCCAGCAGTTGAAATCCGTAAAATCTACGGATTTTCACAATTCTTTGTGCGTTTGTTTCTAACAGATTAGCTTCCACTAATGTAGGCATGTTATTTTTCTCCGTGTATATTTCTTTATAAACTCTTCGAAAAAACAAGTCAAATAATAATCTTAAATAAAAGCAGTTTACATAAAAGTATCAAATTGATATCGAAAATATCAAATTGATGAAGATTTTGTGATGAATTTGATACTTCTTGTGATCAGTTTTAAACTTTTTGAGAACAATTTGATACTTCTTGTGATCATTTTATACTTTTTGAAAACAATTTGATACTTCTTGTGATCATTTTATACTTTTTGTGATCAATTTGATACTTCTTGTGATCAGTTTTATACTTTTTGTGATCAATTTGATACTTCTTGTGATCAGGTTTATACTTTTTGAGAACAATTTGATACTTCTTGTGATCATTTTATACTTTTTGTGATCAATTTGATACTTCTTGTGATCAGTTTTATACTTTTTGAGAACAATTTGATACTTCTTGTGATCAGTTTTATACCTTCTGTGATCAATTTGATACTTCTTGTGATCAGTTTGATACTTTTTGTGATCAGATTGATACTTCTGGTGATCAGATTGATACTTCTTGTGATCAGTTTTATACTTTTTGTGATCAATTTGATACTTCTTGTGATCAGTTTGATACTTTTTGTGATCAGTTTTATACTTTTGTGATCAATTTGATACTTCTTGTGATCAGTTTTATCCTTCTTGTGATCAGTTTGATACTTTTTGTGATCAGTTACTAGTTTGATACTTTTTGTGATACTGTGATAAGAAATTAAAGTTAATAAATAAAGATAATTGAGTAAACAAATACTCAAAAAATTTTAAAATAATAGAAAGTTTCTTAATGTTTCGTAAAGGAAAAAAACAATGTGAACTTCAGTGTCGTCTTTCATCTTTTAATATAAAATGACTAATTAAAAAAGAGTCCAATCATCTTCTCAAATGCGTGGGATTTAAATTTTCTCTGTAAGAATGAAGAAGGCAAAGGTTTGAAAAGGGAATGAAAAGGAAGGATAATCTAGAATTTCCTAGGACACGTGCTTACAAGTCAGGCAAGAATATCAGACTGTTTCGATAGTGTTGAAACATGTCACGCTGCTTGGATGTCGCGTCACGCGCTTTTCAAAGTGCATAATCTCTGTATTTCCCCTAGCGCTTCTTTTTTACGGCAAAGGAACGTGCCGAAGTAGTAACCTAGCAGGATTTGTTCGTGACGCAACCACAACATGAAACATTCTCAAAAGATATTCGTAACATACTCTCCTAACAATAAAAAGTCACTCCTTTTGTCAATAAAAGCTGCAAATAGAAAAGAACAATATTTTCCGGACACTCTTAAAATGAATTTGTATCATTGAATTGCATTTTGTTTCATTGAATTTGATGCTTTCAGCACACCATAAGAAATAGGACTTTGTAAATAAATTTTAGTTTACGATTTAACTGATAGAAAAACTGCATTTTCTCCAATAATTGAAATTCCATTGATTCAGCTTTTTTGTGTTTAAAATTGGTATTTTTGAAGGAAAAGATATATGAGAGGGAAAAGTACAAGGAGGGGATCACCACTGATCATTTTATAGCTGATCGCACCGAGTAATCCAGCCAGGGGAGGTTAAGGTCAAAAAGTTACCCTTCGAAGCTTTTCCAAGTCATATGTCATAAGTGCTTCCGAGCAAGATTTATCATACAAAAAATTGTTTTTACATTGTAAAAATAAGGTTTATTGCATTTCAAAAATATGGTTTATTGCATTTCAAAAATATGGTTTTTTGCATTTCAAAAATATAAATCTTTTTCCAAATATGAACCAATGTGGATATTTTTGCAACCCAGTATTTTTATCTCTAGAACTTAAAAAATTTATTGTAGATATAAAATGTAATTATTAAACATGAAATGTTTATTGAAAATGAAAATTGGAATATTTTCGTGTTTTTTTAGTAAAAGGCGAGGTCCATGACAGAGAGTATACTGTATTTTATACGTCAAGAAAGATACACTCAAGGGCTGGAGCTAATCTGCTATTGCCCTTTGGAGCTGATTCGTCGTGGTATTGCGAGTTAAATAAATCAACTCATAAGCAGCCCAGTATTAGGGTTCCGTGTTGTGCATTCACACAATGTAGCTTATGTTGTAATGGAAGTTTACGCTAGCGCGACAAATTCTTAGTTCCGCTTGTAAAAACTACATTTGTCAAAAGCTAAATAAAATAAATAAATTTCTAAGAAAAAAAATATAAGAAAAATACCAACAAAGAATTCGAATCTGAACTAATAAATAATACGATGAATTAAACGTCATTTGAATTATTCAAATGAATTATGTCAATGAATTGTTTCAATGCATTTTTGCAAATCATTTTTTCAATGAATTGTTTCAATGAATTATTTCAATCAATTATTTCAATCAATTATTTCAATCAATTATTTCAATCAATAATTTCAATCAATTATTTCAATCAATTATTTCAATCAATTATTTCAATCAATTATTTCAATCAATTATTTCAATCAATTATTTCAATGAATTATTTTAATCAATTATTTTAATGAATTATTTCAATGAATTATTCAACAATTGAAATATTGACACAAAATAATGCAATTTGTTTACAATGAATCATAAACAACAAAATTACCACAAAAATACTAACACAATTCTATATTGCACTTCCAAAAAAAACTATACTCTAAAAATAATGAAACACGTATTTTTCTCTCATTCTCCTTTTTCTCAGCGTTACAAGTTTATTTATCAACTCCTTGATAAATAGTATAAAGTAAGACGTTAAGACTCGAATCGCATGACGGAAAAATACAGATATTTAGTGAATTTGTGTGCAATTTGAGAAACGGCTTATAAACCCATAAATAATTTATAATCGCGTGTGATAAAGCGATTCAGAATTCGAGTTGAAAATTAAACTTGGCGCATAAAATACGCGAAAGCATGTACAAGTCGCTGGAAAGCTCCATCGCATCAGAATCACGTTTCCCATAATCTGCGGTAATCTCATAAATAATGTGTGCGTTTTACGTGCCTCGCACATACGAAAAACTTGCCGTAACACCATTGCAAATTTAGCCAATAAGTTCACACCGACACATGCATAAGAACAAATGTTGAAGTTCCAGCAAACAAGAAAACCAATCCCTTCTGACCCGATTCATCTCCCTCCTCGATGAGACGAGTGCGAATCGAGATTATTTGACACTCAGCAAACGAATCAAGTGCTTCCCTCTTTTATTCAAAATCCAGAAAGCGAGGATCCAATCGACAAACATATTTAGCACAATCTTAATACTATTCAAATTAATCGATTTCGATACATTATATTTAAAACAAGTGTTTGCCTCCTCTCTAAATCATGAGAGATATTAACTATATATTAAATATAATATAGTAATAATAATAATAATAATAATTATTATTTTTATAATAAACTAGTGAGAAATTATGTTCATTTATGAACATTTTGCTTCAACATAGAGTTAATAACCTATTTTTTATTGTCTTGCATATTTTCTATAGTTCAATCGAACTGCTTTTTAAAAAATAAATAAACACTTTTTTACATTTCTAATTGATCCAGACGAGTGGTCCAAAACGTTAAACTACTCAAATTGGGGTGCTTTTTTCTGGAGAATCGAACGCAAACAGAATAATTCAAAAAAAATTTACGGAACACATTCAAATTGGCAAAAACGTGAAATAAGATTTTTTTTAAAAATATCAAATTTTATCTATACGTTTTGTTAAAGTGCTAATTGATCCAGAGCAGTGTAGTGTTTGTAAAATACCTTAAAGTTTGTATTTTCTTATCTTGAATCGAATGCAAAAAGAAAAATTCCAAATAAATTTCAGGAACACAGTCAAATTTGCAAAAACGTGACACTTGATTATGTAATAAAAATTTCATAATCACAGCTACACAATTTTTTAAAATTCGAATTGATGCAGACGAGTGTCCAAAACGTTATAATACTCAAATTGGGGTGCTTTTTTCTGGGGAATCCAATGCAAAAAGAATAATTCAAAAAAACTTTCCGGAACACAGTCAAATTTGCAAAAACGTAAAGTATAATTTTTTTCTTCAAAAAATCAAATTTTATCTATAAGTTTTATTAAAGTGCTAATTGATCCAGAAAAGTGTAGTGTTTGTAAAATACCTTAAAGTTTGTATATTCTTATCCTGAATCGAATGCAAAAAGAAAAATTCCAAAAAAATTTCAGGAACACAGTCAAATTTGCAAAAACGTGACACTTGATTTTTGTAATAAAAATTTCATAATCACAGCTACACAATTTTTTAAAATTTTAGTTGATCCAGACGAGTGTCAAAAACGTTATAATACTCAAATTGGGGTGTTTTTTCTGGGGAATCCAATGTAAAAAGAAACTGAACACTGAAATATAATTTAACGCTATTTGCTTGCATTAAAAATCCAAAAATGCACGTTTTCCTGTATTTCAGTGATTTCTGTCAATACACTGAGCTCTTATCATCTCAATGGCAGCCATTTAGGTGCCTGATAGTGGAAAAATAGGGTGAACACTATTAACCCAGAATTAACGTAGAAATTTAAATATTTAATCAACCCTATCTGGTTACATTTAAAATCGAAAAAATCACTTTTTCCAGTATTTAGTTGGTTTTTGGCAATCCACTAAACTTTTATCTTCTTATTGGAACCCATTTGGGTGCCTGATAATGGAAAAAAAAGATGGACTCTTTTATCCTAGAATTAACGTAAAAATTTGAATATTTAATCAACCCTATTGGGTTGCCTTTAAATTTGCAAAATTCACGTTTTCGAATATTTAAGTGGCTTTTGTCAATCAACAGAGCTTTCTTCACTTTAGTGGCACCTATTTGGGTGCCTGATAGTGGAAACAAAGTTTGAACACTATTAACCCGGAATTAACGTAGAAATTTGAATAATTAATCAAACCCATTGGGTTGCATTAAGAATTGAAAAATTTACGTTTTTCAGTATTTGAGTGGATTTTGTCAATCAACCGAGCTTTATCACCTTAGTGGCACCTATTTGGTTGCCTAAAAGTGGAAAAAAAATATGAACACTTTTGTCCCAGTATTAACGTAGAAATTTGAATTTGTAATCAACCCCATTCGGTATTCTTAATTTCAGAATAAAATCTTTTTGTTGCACTTAACAACTAAAATAATTTGAGCATCGTTAGTCATTGTTGCATTAAGTTTACTAATTCGTTTTTTTAATTTTGTTTAATAGCTTCTTAATCGATGTTAATGTCATAAAATCTTTAGCAATTTTCCTTCTCTAATAACACGAGTCTCTGTAAATGCTGTAGAGGAAGCAATATTCGTCATTCGAAATTCTGTGAGGAAATCAAAAGGGAAG
The DNA here is from genome assembly GCA_011057455.1 of Ganaspis sp. Gsp50. NCBI lineage: Eukaryota > Metazoa > Arthropoda > Insecta > Hymenoptera > Figitidae > Ganaspis > Ganaspis sp. Gsp50. Next base: position 89,611 of record WNHD01000209.1, on the reverse strand, counting down.
AACGACAAAGTGAGAGATTCGTCGACAAAGGGGCCATTTTATTATCAAGTGTCAATGTGGCATTCAGAATTCAATTTCTGCCCGTTTCTTGCTCCCACTTACCGCTAACAATAATATTTATCCGTGCACCGAATCTTTCATATTGGTAGCTAATTTATGTCTCTTGAATTCCCCTTGCATTTTCGAAAGTTTTCGTTCAATACATTTCCTCAAAATCCTCTAATTTTATTTCTTACAATATATCTTTTGTAACAAAAACACACTGTGTGAAGAGAAAGTGTTTTTTCCGCAGAAATGAAATTTTTTGTCGAAATTGTCGAGAAGCGATCTTCTAACAGTAAAATAAAAAAAGAGACGATAAATTTAGCGAGTAGTGGATTTTAGTGAGTCTGGGATTGCGAATGCGAATTGCTGAACACGACAAGCAGTACGCAACGTGTTGTTGATTCGTTTTTAGCCCACGACTAGAATTGGGACGTGTCTCCCGTTTTTCAAAACTCTTTATTGCTGCAGTCATGGCACTGTATTCAAAGCGTAAAAGTGACGTCGCTTCAAGTTTTATGCCACCAGGTGGTTGCACTTTCGGGTCGAAAAATGCTCTTTTTTCGCTGTGATTTATTTTTTCTGTCCTTCTCGTCTGTCAACTGCTTGTCGGGACTTTGTATCTGTACGAATATTAATTTCGCGCGTCCACTTTTTCAAGAGCTAACATTTTTGCCCGGATTAAAAACTCTTTTTTGATTTATTATATTTTTTCTTTATTTCACTTATTTCTCTTGTCCGAATATCAATTTGCCTTCTCGAGCACATGCGATTTTAATCCACTTCTGTATGGCTAAATTTCGAGTGATGAATTAAATTCAATAAAACCGGATTGATTTTGTTTTGTCAACATTTTTTGTTGACATTTGTTGTTGACATTTTTTGTTGGCATTTTTTGTTGGCATTTTTTGTTAACATTTTTTGTTTACTTGTAAAATAATAATTTCTGTACTTGGGGTGTAGTTTCGGTATGCCTGAAGAAATGATAATCGTATAGAAATGATAATAAATGTAAAGGGTTGAGAGAATGATGAAAAAACTGAGGTATCGTTAGTGATTGAGAGTCTTTTGGGTGGAAATAATGAAGAGTGTGATTTTTAATGAGTCGAAGATAAAATGAAAGCCATTAAATGGAAAAACATTGATGAGTGTGAACTGACAATGTATCGCACGATGTACATCTATATACACCTGCACCCTCTCGTCAACCACCCCCGATGGAATCATCGAACGATGAAACACTCGATTACTGCATTAACAATACTACTAATTCACTACGAATCTCCCCGGTAAAGCTCGAAAAAGCCCCCAACCTTTTCATCAGAGCTATTCGAATCGATGCAGTTCGTTATGCGAGCCGTTCGACATGGCTGCCAACACCAGTTTCCACCACTGTAAAATGGCTAAATGACCACACATTGTATACATCATTTCATCTCTTTCATTGCGCTTCTTGTTGTTGCTCTTCTATAGCTTGTACTTCTTCTGTAAAACACTATTTTTCTCTACCCAAAAATATTTCTATTCAGATTCAATCACTATATTGTTACTATATTGTTACTATATTGTTACTATGTTTTTTACTATATTGTTACTATATTGTTACTACATTGTTACAATATTGTTACAACATTGTTCTTTCTTACTGAAATTAGAAATGAAATTTGAAATACAATTACAAATTGAGAATGAATCGAATGTATTTTATGTAAACATTCATTTATTATCGATAGACATTTTTGTCCTTTCTTTTACAGTCTGTAACGAAATATTGTGTAGCTTGGTTTGTCACGAAGGTCCTGCTCGATCATCTTTTTTGACGTGTGTAAACACGTTCCATCTGCAGCCGATGCGAAGTTATGTCTTCTCACGGAGGAAAAAATAATATTTCAAAACAAATAAATCTTACACCTACATCCCACTTATGATTGATACACATTTATTGGACCTAAACACTGGACAATTTTATTCTCCTTTGGCGCAGAAAATACAATTTTTTATTGTAGAAAACAAGTAGGATTATTAACACTCTTAAAATGTATAAATACGCTTTTTCCATTAAAGTAGCTTTTCTATTAAAGTAGCTTTTCTATTAATCTTTTCCGTTAAAGTAGCTTTTCTATTGCTTTTTCATTAAAGTAGCTTTTCTATTAAAGTATCTTTTCCGTTAAAGTAGTTTTTCTATTAAAGTATCTTTTCCGTTAAAGTAGCTTTTCTATTAAAATAGCTTTTTCATTAAAGTAGCTTTTCTATTAAAGTATCTTTTCCGTTAAAGTAGTTTTTCTATTAAAGTATCTTTTCCGTTAAAGTAGCTTTTCCGTTCAAGTAGCTTCTCTATTAAAGTATCTTTTTTATTAAAGTAGCTTTTTTATTAAAGTAGCTTTTTCATTAAAGTAGCTTTTTCATTAAAGTAGCTTTTTCATTAAAGTATCTTTTCCATTGAAGTAGCTTTTCTATTGAAGTAGTTTTTCCATTAAAGTAGTTTTTCCATTAATGTAGCTTTTTCATTAAATGAAATTTGGAACTAAAGATGGTTTAAATTAAACAATGTTTTTAAAAACAGAAAGAAAAGAAACGTTTATAGAAAGTTTCTTTATTTTAAGAAAAGATGTGTAATAACTAAGATGATTTTGTGAATAAAATGCACAATAAACTTTTAAAAATTCATTCAAATAATGGTAATGGAAGTCCATCTTGGCATTCGCACTGTAATCCTTCCCATGGTAAATTTGGCAAGCTACAAGACTGAAAAATGTAAAAATATCTCATTGGATTCATTTTAATCTGAGTAGTTTCCAAACTTTCGTTTGCTTGGTTTTTTTCTTTCAATAACAACCTTTGATTCTATCATTCAAATATTTCTATAATTCATTTCTAACATTCTTTTTCTATATTTGCAACATCTTGTTGATAATGCAGTTTCTAAAAGTATGACAGAATTTTAGATATTAAATGAAACTCATTTAATATCTAAAAATCTAAATCCATTCATATGGATTTTGGCATTTGTGGTTTAAATTTATTCGTTTTTTTTACATTTATTGCAGTTTTTTATCAACTCTTTAAAACAAACGCATTATACCGTTTTGCTGTGTAATTATTTCGAATCCGTAAATAAAACACTTAAAAGTTGTATCACTGAACAACTTACATAATTTGCGAATCCGACAAAGTGAGGCGCAGAGTTTCAAAATTTGTATTTATAACGCATTAGAATATGAATATTTAATTTAATGGAATGATTTATAAAACAAAAGTATTTGGATATTATAGCTAACGTACTTTTTTAAAATAAACTAAATTTGAATTATTACTTACAAAAAGATGTGGTTTTTCAAACTAAATTTGAATTATTACTTACAGAAAGATGTGGTTTTCCTTTTGTATCAATTTTATACAATTCATAATCAAATAAAATCACGTGTTCTTTGTCGCCAATGTACAAAGTTCGCCCTGATTCTTTAGTTTCTACTTTTAATTGAAAATTCTTGGTTACAAGAACATCTCGAATTAATCCGAACCATCGGGCGTAATGTAAATCTATAAAATTTCTTTTATAATGTAAATATAGATATTGACAACCTAAAACTTTTTACTATTCAACTTTATACTTTTCAATATGTACTATACTTTTTAATCGAACCTTTTTCGGCTCTTCTATTAATTATAACATTTCTTTCGACAACCATGTCATCGGATTTATGAAGAAAATAGTAATCCTGGCCCTCGAAGAACAATTCTTCACCGTTGTGTTGTATAGTAACCTAAAAGTTATTTTGTTAAAAAATAAGTATTAATAAAAATATAATTAAAATTAGCAAACAAGTATATAAAGTAAGTATATAAGTAAGTATATAAAAAATAACAAAAATAAGTATAACAGTTACTGTAAGGAAAGTTAATATATAAAGTTATTCTATTTATTAATTGAAAATTATGGAAAGCTACAACTCATTTATATTTATATACAAAGTTATGTATTATATATAAAGTTATGTATTTATATATAAAGTATAAGTATTTTAAAACACTGTCATAAATGCACTGTCGTAAAATCAACCGTCATAAAAGACCTTTATTAAATTAATTCTCTGAAAATTGATTTTTGGTCTTACTCTAAAATCCTTATGATTTGGAATTTCTTTATCCACAGGAAATTCGTTTGCCAGCCATTTGGGACTTGTTGCACTTTTTTCCACAAAATTTCTTATTGGTCCAAGAACTTTAAGAAGAGGAGGACTGCCAAAACAACTTGACTGAGAAAATAAATATATTTTGCATTATTGTGGTAATGGTTTACCACAACCGTTTCAATTTTAATGGAAAGTTAGTAATCACCTCTTCTTGAGTTTGCACAAATATATAACCTATTTCAAACGCATTGGTATCCATTAAATTAGAAATTGGCAACAGATTTGGAGCAACCTCCTTGCTTATTGTAGGAGATATTAAATTCCATAGTTTTGCGATACTCAAATTTTCTGGAAGATCAAATTTCTGCTTTCTAACTGTACTAAGTACATCCATTTTTCTTTAATCTTATATAACTTATGATATACTTATAACTTTTAATTTCATGTGCTCATCAACTTTGCGGATTTTTAATTGGACCATACAATTTGAATGATTTTTGGACCTTACAATTTGAACAATTTTTATTAATTGGACCATACAACTTGAACAATTTTTGTTAATTGGACCATACAATTTAAACAATTTTTGTTAATTGGACCATACAATTTAAACAATTTTTGTTAATTGGACCATACAATTTAAACTATTTTTGTTAATTGGACCATACAATTGAAACAATTTTTGTTACTTGGACCGAACAACTTGAACAATTTTTTTTACTTGCACCAAATAACCTCAACAATTTGCTTGTGTTATTTAATTTTCAAATTAGGAGCAAAATCGAACAAATAAGTAAAATTTCTGATTGATCACTTCTACATTTTCTTGTTATTGATTGTTGCAAAGGAAGATTACAATTATGATCGAAATACTTGAATTTACATTTAATATTTACCAGTAATTTAAAGAAACATAGAAACTATGACAATCTAATATCAATAGACTTGAAATTTATAACGAAAAATTCAATTGTTTCTCAAATCTAACTTGTATTAAATTGTACTTAAAATTTTTTACATTTTTGAAAAGTATTTCGTTTATTTCCATAAAAAGTATTTCGTTTTTTTCTCTAAAAAGTATTACGTTTCTTTTTCTAAAAAGTATTTCGTTTCTTTCTAAAAAGTACGTTTTTTCTAAAAACCATTTCGTCTCTTTTCTAAAAACTAATTCGTTTCTTTTCTAAAATGTATTTCGTTTCTCTTCTAAAAAGTATTTCGTTTCTCTTCTAAAAAGTATTTCGTTTCTTTTCTAAAAAATATTTCGTTTCTTTTTCTAAAAAGTATTACGTTTCTTTTTCTAAAAAGTATTTCGTTTTTTCCTAAAAAGTACGTTTTTTCTAAAAACCATTTCGTTTCTTTTCTAAAAACTAATTCGTTTCTTTTCTAAAAACTAATTCGTTTCCTTTCTAAAATGTATTTCGTTTCTCTTCTAAAAAGTATTTCGTTTCTGTTCTAAAAAATATTTCGTTTCTTTTTCTAAAGTCATTTCATTTATCATTGAAAAAAATACAAAAGATCAGATTTGAAAAGTAAATATACAGTTAACATGCGTAAATGAAGAATAAAAAAAGCCCTTAACTATAAATTATTCTAAATAATGTTTTGCGTTAATACATAACTAATATAAATTTATCAAGATTAGACGAATTCATCAGATTAGAGTGAGATTAACACCGAATTCGGAGAATGAAGACATCGAGGATTAAGGGAAACGCGCAATCTCTGTACAAGTCTAATGATCCTAGTTCGTGATAAGATGGTTGTTCCATAGGCTCTTATCGTCTTTTGCAAAGAGAGCGTGGCCATAATGCGTTCTTGGTGCTATAAATCACGGCGTTTGCATAAAATATTAATAAGTAACACGAGTCAATCCGGGATTATAGTGGTGTGTATAGAAATAAGGGTGGCTTGAGCTGATATGCGGCACTTTATCTATCTCTATTTTATTTTGTTTGACTTAGCCTTTCCCACGAATGACCTCAGCACCCGTCATCCATCTTCTCGACTCTCTTTGGTAAATAGTAATAATGCGAATTGACACGTGACGAAGCTGTCGCAACAAGCCAGAAACACGAGGGTTGTCTGTTCATTCTATTCTGCCACACATCTTCCGTATGATAACAATAAACAAATAATCATTCTTTTCTCTTATTCTTTTATTCTCTTATTCATCATTTCAATTGCTGTCTCTGTTATATCATCAACTTGTAATTTTTTCTCTTTTCTAAATGGCAAATAAAATCCTTTTCTTCCTGGAGAAAAGTTTCTCCAGAAAGAAAAGGAAGGATTATCAAACTACTTTAAAATACTTCAGAATCATGGAAAACTGATGAAAATTTGTGAAGCAAAATTCCTAGAAATGTTCTTCAATTCAATTCTTTAAACGAATGACAAAATATCCAGAAGAGCAAAAGAAAATCTTCCTTGAAATGTTCGATTCTATTTACGAAAAGGTACGGAATAAGATATTCGGATTTCGATTAGAAACACTGATTGATAGAATTAATTTGGAATACTGCTGTGCTTTTGTTTCAGTTGAAACAGACAGTCTAACAATTATGAAAGTGGCACTCATTGAGTGAAAGGAGAAGTTATTATGAGACGTATGTACAATAATTGGCAATGACTGTATCAGTATCCGTTCAGGCTCTTGGGACACGTGTCAATAATGTATTCTTCTTATAAACTCGTGGCTCTCGTCCCTCAAGGGGAATTCAATGTTTGCATGTGTCGACACCCACCTATTTATGGAAATCATTTAATTTAGCCCCCCACCTCTTCAACTTTGTAGATCTGCATCTTATCGACTATTCGTATTCATTGCTTCGAGGGGACTACTATCATATGATTGCCTTTCTCCTTTTTATACCCGGATTAGACTGGTTTCAACTAATGTTTAAATAAGCCCTTTCAAAACAAGATTATTAAAATCACACTGTGTAAACATTTTAGAGTTATATTTTCAACTAATGGAGCGTACTTTTAACCTGGCAAGAAATTGCATTTTAAAAAGAACACAAACTAAATGTAAAGGTGAAATACACAAAAGTAAACATTAGAGGTTCAGGCAAAAAAGGTTTTTGAAAACATTTTCTTTTTGAATGCAAAGAAAAGCAGATCGTGACAATGCCATGAGAAAAATGATATTGATTACTATGTACATTTAGTAAAATTGACTAAAGAAAGTGGTAGAATCAACCATCTATGTTGTTATCGTGACTAATTGTATGTAGTTAGTTAGCCAATTACATAGTAAAGTTAACCAATTGTATAGTAGAGTTAACGAATTGTATAGTAAAGTTAACCAATTGCATAGTAAAGTTAACCAATTGTATAGTAGAGTTAACCAATTGCATAGTAAAGTTAACCAATTGTATAGTATTGTATAGTAGAGTTAACCAATTGCATAGTAAAGTTAACCAATTGTATAGTAGAGTTAACCAATTGCATAGTAAAGTTAATAAATTGCATAGTAAATTTAAACAACTACATAGCAAATTTGACCAAAGAAAACTAATAATCCTTTTACACAATGTGGTTAATGATAGCAATAATTTTTTCCGTGTGATGATGAACAATGATTCAGAAATTGATATTCCTTGCGAAAAGATATACAAAAAGGTCGAATTTAGAAAAAATATACTTTTAATTTTTATCTGTATGGCATTCAGTCTTAAACAGTCAAGGATAGAATTCTAAACAATTCCAGAATGAGTTCTAAAAAGTATATGAAAGATTGCTAAACAATATAGGAATGATTCCTCAAATGTCAAGATGTGCTAAATAAATTGGAAATGAATCCCTAAGAAGCCTAGGAATGATTGCTAAACAGATTAAGAAGCATTGCTATTCAGTCTAGTAAAGATTGCTAAACAGTCTAGTAAAGATTGCTAAACAGTATAGTAGAGGTTGCTAAGCAGTCTTTTAAATATTGCTAAACAGTCTAGTGAAGGTTGTTAAACAGTCTAGAAGGGTTTGCTAAACAGTTTAGGAAAGGTTAATTAGACTAGTAAAGGTTGCTAACAGAGTAAGAAAGATTCTTTACAAGTCTGGGAAATGTTGCTAAACAGTCTAGTAAAGATTGCTAAACAGTCTAGAAAAGATTGCTAAACAGTCTAGTAAAGATTGCTAAACAGTCTAGTAATGGTTGCTAAACAGTCTATTAAAGGTTGGTAAGCAGACCAGTAAAGGTTGCTAAACAGTCTAGGAGCGGTTACTAAACAGCTTAGGAAATGTTAAACAGACTGGTAAAGGTTTCTAAGCAATCTAAGAAAGATTCTTTATGAGTCTGGGAAATGTTGCTAAACGGAGTAATAAAATTTCATTAACAGACTACTAAAGGTTGCTAAGCAGTCTAGTAAATGTTGCTAAACAGTCTAGGAGAGGTTACTAAACAAATTAGGAAAGGTTCCTAATCAGTCTAGTAAAAGTTTACAAACAGTCTAGTAAAGTTTCCAAAATCGTCAAGTAAAGGTTCCTAAACAAGTAAGGAGAGGTTGCTATACTGTCTAGTAAAGTTTCCAAAACCGTCAAGTTAAGGTTCCTAAACAGTTAAGGAGAGGTTGCTAATCTGTCTAATAAAGTTTCCAAAACCGTCAAGTAAAGGTTCCTAAACAGTTAAGGAGAGATTGCCAAACAGTCTAGTAAAGTTTTCAAAACCGTCAAGTAAAGGTTCCTAAACAGTTAAAGAGAGGCTGCTAAACAGTCTAGTAAAGTTTCCTAAACAGTCTACTAAAGTTTCCAAAACTGTCAAGTAAAGGTCCACAAACAGTTAAGGAGAGGTTGCTAAACAGTCTAGTAAAGTTCCCTAATCAGTCTGGTTCCTGAACAGTCTGTTAAAGGTTCCTAACAGTCTGGTAAAGGTTCCTAACAGTCTGGTAAAGGTTTCTAATCAGTCTAGTAAAGGTTCCAAAACAGTATGATAACAATTCCTATACTGTCTAATACAAGTTCTTCAACAATTTGAGAATGATTGCCATAAGATGATAATATTATCGGAAGCTAAAATTCAATTGCAATCAACACTGAAGGATATTCTGACACTAAATTTCCAAAAATGCAACTTTGCAGCAATGTTGCATACGAAAAATAATTTTCAAAAAAACAGAGAAAAAAAGTATGCACGTCGTGGATAGATGACGATTCCCCCAGGAATGCAATCTAAAAATGCTCATCAGCAATTTAAAAGGACGACAGGAAGATGGTTGCCGAAAGAGTAGCAGGGGGTGCAAGTAAAGTGAAGAGGGGCTGTGCAGAGTGGCAGGCGGTGGTGGCTTTTGCGTAAAGGGGGTTAGCGAGTCGTGATCGAGGTAGTGGGGAGGGGGGTTGGAAGAGTGACTCTAAAAGTGGAAAGAAGAGAGAGTAGGAACGATCCATTTACGAAATGCTCATCGACCGCTATTCCTCCACCTTCACCACCCGCAGGGGGTTTTAGGAACGCGCCCAGAGTGGGATTACTCTGATTCGTTTTGGCTTGCAGATTTCGCTTTTCCAACCGCTTCCTTCTTCATCCCCCACGACCCACCCCCACTCATTCCAAGAACCTCCTCGCGAATCCGTGTATAAAGCTGTAAGCGGAAAGATGTAAATGCCATTGGACGAATTCCCGATGGCTTCTTTTCTTTTCTCTCACAAAAAGTCAGTCTCGGGAATAAGAAAGCTGTCGGTGGCTTATAAAGAGTCTTGTTGATTGTTTATGATTCATTCTAAGAGGGGGTGTTTCTCTCTTAATTCCAGGGATCACTCTTGCGCAAAGTGTGCGCAAATTTGTGTTCGCAAATTTGTGTAACTTGTACATTTTTCGCAAAAGGTACTTTTAAGCCTACTTTCAGCCTGAATTTTTTCTAATAATGTTACATTTACATCTTTTTTTAATCTTTTGACAAGAAAAAAAGAATATTAATTTAGAAGATGAACTTGGACTTTTATATGTCCGTAGAATTCAAATTAATCTTGTAACTTAACAAACGATGCATCGAGAATAACATTTTGTTAATAAAATAACTGTTTTTTCTGTGTAATGGATTAACGAGAATGCAAAGTAGGATCAAATATACACCCTACTTTGAATCCAAAACTTGACGCTTTATCTTTTCATTTATCAATGATTTATTAATGATTTATTAATGGTTTATTAATGAATAATATTTTCATTTATATAATATTATAGTCAATATATTGCAATCTTATACTAATTTCAATCGCCATTCTGCTCGGACCCTTTTTTGTATCAAGGTCTAAATAATTAAATTTCTCTGAAACAATTTTTGGAAAGAAAAAAAGCAGTTTTTTATTTACTTTTATTTTACTTTTATATACTTTTATATACTTTTATTTACTTTTCTTCTTTTTTAGTTGATTTAATTTTACGTGTTTCTCTGCTCGTTGCGAGATAAACAATTTTGATCGGAGCATTTTCAGAAAGACGAAGAGAAAGGAAATGGAAGAAGAGAAACCACTCACAAGTAAACACACTATGCGAGGACAGATACCGAGTTAATTAAAGTCCTGTTGGCATTAGAGTCGTTTCTCGTTTCTCCTTATACACACTCAACCAGACAAAACAGTAACGGCTACTCAGCCGTGGTAACTGACAATCGTCAGTTCGTTAAAACATTTCTTTCCAACACTCCAGGGTGTCTGGTTTGAAGTGCAGGCTCCTGATATTCTACCTTCATACAAGCCTATTACAACACAAAGCAACGAAAAAGCCTTTTAAACGCCATCTCAGAAAATACGCAACAACCTAATTTTCGTAAATTAATGCAAATCTTGATTTCTCACTCATAGGAACAGTCTTTCTTTTGTCTATCATATCTCTTTTCAGTAAAAAAAGAATTTGCAATTACGCACGCTTTTCTACACAAACAAAGTTTACGGAAATTTGTTTTTACAAATTTTTTACGGAAACTCAAACATTCAACTTGAATTTTTAATTTTCCAGCATGTGTTTGAAACTTGTGTTGAAAAAACCATTGATTATATCCAAGAAAGAGTGTAAATGATCTTTTAATATTTATTATGAAATAAAAATACATGCAATACAATATTTTGTTTTGTAAGTTTTTATTTCGTACGACAGTTTAGGAAAGTGTATTGTTGATAAAAAATGGAAAGTGTCTTGATAAGAAATGGAAAGTGTGTTGATAAGAAATGGAAAGTGTTTTGATAACAAGTGGAAAGTGTGTTGATAACAAATGGAAAGTGTGTTGATAACAAATAGAAAGTGTGTTGATAACAAATGGAAAGTGTGTTGATAACAAATGTAGAAAATAAGCATTTTGACTAGAGTTTGAGAATGTTATTCTTCTGGAAAAAGCAATTGAGATTATCATTAATATTCTATGCCTGCGAAAATTGGTTGCAACACGTGTGACAAGCTAGGTTGACACATCTTGTTAACGGGATCGACGAGTAACAGATGCGCCGGTATAGCAATCGGAGCGTGTACATCAGAGGGTCTCCTCTTGATTCTTGATTGACATATTTTCCGCAGTGGATCCATTCAAATTCTCGCGCCATTCGGTGCGCATCGGATGTAAAAGTCAATCCCTCTTATAGATCCCTTCCATTTCTATCCGCTCTCTTCTGATCCTACATAATACTCAGAAAAATCTTTATACCCAACTGGAAAGCATAACGTCAAAAACCATCAAATTTTCTCAATAAATTCTAACGCTGCAATCATTCTGAAATATTTCAAAATTATTGTTCTATCCTCTTAACAATGTACAATTCTACTTATTTATTATTTATTTATTTTTTCGACACTTATTTAGTTGTAATCTTCACTGCAAAAACAGGCGTCTTATTTCAAGACGTTTAGGTGGTCATTTTTAAGACGTTTATGAGCGTCTTAGATTTGGACCAATAAGATAACGCCTC
>WNHD01000209.1:28768-69152 GCA_011057455.1 Ganaspis sp. Gsp50 | reverse complement strand
TTCGTAATATTTTGTATTCGTAATTATTTTTTATTCGCAATATTTTGTATCCGTAATATTTTGTATTCGTAATATTTTGCATTCGTAATTATTTCTTATTCGTTCTATTTATTATTTGCAAGTATTTTTTATTCGTCTCAATTTTTTATTCATAATATTCAATTGTATTCGTCTCTATTTCTTATTCATAATATTTTGTATTCATAGTATTTTGTATTCGTAAAATTTCTGATTCGTAATATTTTCGTAATATTCGTCTCTATTTTTTATTCGTCTCTATTTTTTATTCATCTCTATTTTTTATTCGCACTATTTCTTATTTGCAAATATTTTTTATTCCTACTATTTCCTATTTGCAAGTAAGTATTTTCATTCGTCTTTATTTTTGATTCGCAATATTTCGTATTCGAAGTATTTTGTATTCGCAATATTTTGGATTTATTATTAGATCTGGATTCATACCTGGAAGCCTATATAATATATATCGCCACTAACTATAGAGATTGCAGACGAGATTCCCTCGCAGAATAAAATCTGGCTTCGCATAATTCAATCGGTTCGCCATTGGAATGCGCAGATCAAACTTAATAATGCAAGGGTCACAAAAAGGGAATGTGCGGAGCGCGCGTGGTCCGCATGCGAATTAAACATCGCAACGCCTCATCAGCCATAATTAATATCAAACTCTGCCCTCTTGAAAAAACTCCTGCTTTTCGAATACCACACAAAATATACATTTCCTATTATCTTCTAAATAAACCTACAAACTTGATGCATTATACATTTAAAATTGCAACTCAAAAAACCAACCAAATTAATATTATAACTACTATTAAAAGATGTTTTTGGTGTTGATCAGGTCAGAATTACTTAATATTATAACAATTTTGAATTTATCACTCGCATTGATCGGCAAATTAATCAAATTACTATGGCTTTGTTTGCTTACCTGAAATATTTGAGAAACTATGAGAACTTTATCGAAACTATGAGAAGCAACTTTTTTGTACGACTTTCACGACTTTTTCTACTTGTGCGTTTTTTGACACTTGAAAAACTATAATACTTAAAAATGCTTAAATAAGCAAAATCTGTCCGTTAATTTGGCAAATACAAAACCTACAGTCTATTTTGTAGAATTTTTAAGAAGCAATTCACGACGGTTATTCTTTCCGAGAGAAAAAAGAGCAAGATTGAATGAGAGGTACTTTTTGTCTTGCAGGTCGAATTGACTTTTAGTGATGATGAAAAGGTTTTTTTATGGTTCGGAAAAATGTATGTGTTGTCGATAGACGAGGGGAAAAAAAAAGGTTTCTGCGGTGATCGAAGCGAGACAGAAAAAGGGAAAAACGAGCACTATCGCTCATCACACGGATCCCCGAAGGGAGCTCAAAACAGAGTTAACTCTGGCGAGGGTCTCTTCTTTCACCCCTTATCACCTACCGAATAATAGAGGCATATTGAATAGATAGCCAAACCCTGCCCGTGTATCTGATCCTAAACTCTCTCGGGAATATTAGAAAATCGGCCCTTCAGCCCTTCTTACACCTCGCAAACTGTTTTCAAATAAATCCTCTCAATGTTTTCCTCCTCGGACAATCTTTTCTTTCAATTTATCACTCTTGTGGCACATTTTGCGATTTCGAGAAATAGCATACGGATTATCCATTTAATACTCTAGAGTGGACTCTCAATATTTTTTCTGCGCTAAGAATATTTGTTTTCTTCATTACTCTCTTCTTTTAGATGACACAGGGTTTCTACAAATTTTTCCCCCCAAAATTCCATGAGTTTTCCATGATTTCCATGAAAAAGATAGAAACATTTCCATGGTATTTTTCTATGCATTTTTTCATTGAAAAATGAATTTTTCAATATTTTGTAAGAATTTAGATTACTTTTGAAATCATGAAGGTTTTTGAAAAATAATTTTTTATTGATTTTGAATGACTCAAAATCATTATTTTTAGTTTTAAAACTATTTTAAATATTTTCAAGTGTTTTTAAATGTTTTGAAGTATTTTTAAAAATTTGGAAGCATTTTTAAATATATTTGGAAGCATTTTTAAATATTCCGAAGCATTTTTAAAAATTTGGAAGCATTTTTAAATATTTGGAAGCATTTTTAAATATTCCGAAGCATTTTTAAAAATTTGGAAGCATTTTTAAATATTTTGAAGCATTTTTAAAAATTTGGAAGCATTTTTAAATATTTGGAAGCATTTTTAAAAATTTGGAAGCATTTTTAAATATTCTAAAGGATTTTTTTTAATAGTCTGAAGAATCATAATACTTTTAAAATACTTTTAAAAATTGGTATTTTAAAATCTGCTTATATTTTATTCAATATTTAAAATACTAATATTTTTAAATAGTTACTTTGAAATATTTTGAAGTAGGTATATTTAAAAGTAATATAAAGTATTTTGAAGTATTTTAAAATATTTTAAAGTAATTTTAAGTATATTTAAATATTTTTAAGTATTTTTAAGCTTTTTTGAAATATTTTAAAGTATTGTAAACGAGATTTTAAAAATATTTTGAAGTATTGGGAAGTATTTTGAAATATTTTGAAGTATATTAAAACAGTTTGAAACATTGGAGAGTATTTTAAAATCTTTTGCAGTATTTTAAAACATTTTGAAACATTGGGGAGTATTTTGAAATATTTTAAAGCAATTTTAAGTATTTTGAAGTATTTTGAAGCATTTTAAAGTATTTTGAGTCATTGGGAAGTATTTGGACATATTTGAAGTATTTTGAAATATTTTAAAGCCTTTTTAAGTATTTTTCAATATTTTGAAATATTTTGAAGAATTTTAAAGCATTTTAAAGTATTTTGAATCATTGTTAAGTATTTGGAAATATTTTAAAGATATTTTAAGTATTTTGAAATATTTTAAGTATTTTTAAATATTTTAAAATATTTTGAAATATTTTGAAGTATTTTGAAGCATTTTAAAGTATTTTGAATCATTGGGAAGTATTTGGAAATATTTTAAAGATGTTTTAAATATTTTGAAATATTTTAAAATATTTTGAAATATTTCGAAATAATTTGAAGCATTTTAAAGTATTTTGAATTATCGGGAAGTATTTTGAAATATTTAAAAGCCTTTTTAAGTATTTTGCAATATTTTGAAATATTTTGAAGCATTTTGAAGCATTTTAGAACATTTTGAATCATTGGGAAGTATTTGGAATTATTTTAAAGATATTTTAAGTATTTTTAAATATTTTGAAATAATTTGAAGTATTTTAAAGCAGTCTGAAGCAGTCTGAGGTATTTTAAAATATTTTGAAGTATTTTAAAATAACTTTAAGTGCATTTAAATATTTTTAGGTATTTCTTAAAATTTTGAAGTATTGGAAAGTATATAGAAATATTTTAAAGTGCTTTGAAGTATTTTGGAATATTTTAAAGACATTTTATGTATTTTGAAATATTTTGAAGTTTTTTCTTTAAAAAAAAAAGTATACAAATTTTGGTAAATTTTAATAAACACCATAAAGTAAAGAAATTAAATAACAAAAATAAATTTCCATGTTATGATTGAAAATTCCATGAGATTTCCATGATTCCATGAAGAATAATTAAATTCCATAAGATGTTTTCCATGTTTTCCATAGTTGTAGAAACCCTGTGATATTCAATTTTGCGACATCTTTTTACATTTAGAAAAAAACATTTCTTGTTTATTCACTCATTTTGCATGCCTATTTATACATTTTTTAAAAAGATAAGTCAAACTCTCTAAAAACCAGTAAATAATACGAAACAAATTCTTTGAAATGTCTTTATTTCGGTCCTTTGCTTTAGTTCGGTTCTTTGCTTTAGTTCGGTTCTTTTTATTTATTGGAGTTTCTTTCTGGTTTTTGGTTGTGTAGAGTAAAATTAATGATGAAAAGAGGTAAGTAGAAATGGTGGAGTTGCGAGCTGGAAATTTTCTATGAGAACATTTCGTCTGACAATTGACAATGTTAGTAGCTACAAAAATGGTTTATGCGAAGGTTGAATCTACTTCCGGTAGGACTCGAATCATGCCATTGTATATACTCGTTTCCTATGTGTTGGATTTGTTGGTGGTGTGTTGAACAAATGATTGCTTCGGAAAAAACTTGAGAGTAAAATGCAATTCTCTCCACTCTTTCTTGAAGAAAAGAGGGTTGTCGGACCAAGAAAGTTACGGGTTACAAAGGGGAAAAAGAACCCAGAACACGATACCTCTTTTTCTACTTATTTTCTCCTTTTTTTCATTCTCTATTTATTTTACAGTAAGTGCTTTATTTTCACTTACAAACATCATACTAGCAATACAAGATAACAAAAAACTGCACTTTTATCTTTACACATTTTTTGCAGTCAAACTTTAACAACTTTTTCAATACCTCGTCATCAAAACGAGAGTTTTTTCCCAAAATTAAAACAGAACTTAGTTCAGAACAGAAATTAGTTCAGAACAGTACTTAGTTAAGCAATGGTAAAGTTCTTCTTGAAAAATGAAATAATAAATCAAATATTTTGAGTCACTTAAGTCTGATTTCACACGAGTAGAGCACGAGCAGAGCCTAAACAGTGTTTTTAGTTGAGGACAAATAAAAAGTTTTTAATTCGTTTTTCGGCGGTTTTTTGAGCCGAAAAGGATCCACTTGAGACGAATGAGAAGAATAACCAGCACAAACATAAGGGAGACAGAAGTGCTCGTGGCCGAAATATTATGTTTCGGCAAACAAACGAAAGTGGAATACAAATATGTATTTCTCTCTTTCTCTCCAAAGGCCGCACTTACATTTGCGTTTGTCCTTCTGTCTCTTAACCTGTTGACGTTTTCAATCTCTCTTTCCGACTCGTTTTACATGTGTGTATGGTACTGACTCTCTCGTCCAGACTTTAAATGGAATGAATAGTAAATATCAGTTAATTAATTGAAATTGAAGCATCTCTTCGGCAAACTTTGTATTTTCTTGTTAAATAATATCTTTCTGTTTAATTGACTTTTTAATGTAACGTATTAAATCAATATTTAACTACCGGTGTAAGTTCTATTTCAAGTAGAAATTAACTAGAAACACGCCATTATAAAAATCCCTGGTAATTAAAAAATGTTTTATCAATAAAGGAACATTTCAAAACACTCTTTTCTTCTGATTAAATTCTACGATGAAAAATATTTTTCTTGAAAAAAGAATCTCTCTTCTTTTTCTTCTTCCTCTTGTTCTTGTTCTTCTTTCTTTCTTTCTTTCTTTCTTTCTTAATCAACTATTCTAATTCTATGATTAAACTCCTCTTTTTGAAAATAGTGTTAATCATAGAATTTTTTACTGACAAAGAACCTAATTCTGTGATTAAACTACTCTTTTTGAAAATAGTGTTAATCATATAATTTTTTACAGACAAAGAACCTAATTCTATGATTAAACTACTCTTTTCAAAAATACTGTTAATCATAGAATTAGGTTCTTCGGCAGTAAAAAATTATAAACTTTGATAAAAGTGTGCAAAAGGGGAGAGACTTTTTTGCATTTTCACCTGACTCTGACGTCTTGTAAATTTGTGTTTGCAGCAGCTATTTCTTTTCCGTAAATGCACAAGCGTTTTCCGTTGTGAGCTATTCCACTCGCGGCTTTTTACGAAAGAAACATGGTGTATAGGTGAATTGTATAAAGGCAGTCGTCGTATCTGGAGGCGGCAGCATTAAAGGGGTGTGGGCACAATGGACCCATATGTTTGCGGGGGTGTATAACGTTTTTCAATCCCTCAGAGTTTCACCATTTTGAAAGCATTAAAGCGACTCTTTACAGTTTTCTATTTTTGCAAAAAGTACTTTTCATTCACTTTATTTGACAATTAATCTCCGACACTCTGCTCAACACTATATTTGTCATCAGAATAATCTCCACATCACATAACAATTTTTCACTTTCAATTTTTCAGATCAAATTCATCAACAACATCAAATCAAATTTCATCAACAATATTTTTAATGCTTTGTCATTAATGCAACTTAGCAGTTTGTTTCTAAAATTTGGTACTAAAGTTTCATAAACGATCCTTAAATGGACTAAACGATCAAAACGATTAAAAGATGAAACGATCAAAACTATCAAAAAATCAAAAGGACCAAATGATCAAAATGATCAGTAGTTCAAAAGGATCAAAAGGATCAAAAGGATCAAATGATCAAAACGATCAGTAGATCAAAAGGATCAAAAGGATCAAATGATCAAAACGATCAGTAGATCAAAGCGACCAAAGGGATAAAAACGGTTAAAAGATGAAACGATCAAAAGATGAAACGATCGGAAGATCGAAATGATCAAAAGATGAAAAGATGAAACGATCGGAAGATCAAAATGATCAAAAGATCAAAACGATGAAGCGATTTATCAAAACGAAACGTATTCAAAACATAGTGTAAATGAATATTAGAGTGGCTTCATAAAAATAGTTGAAATTTGATAAAAAAGTGTTTTAACATGAAAAGTTTGGGAGAAGATTGTAATCTATGAGCAGCTGTTGTCGAGATTCACAAACGATCTCATAAAAAGTTGTCAAAGTCGCTGTATTAACGCCATTAAAATACGTACCATAAAAGCAGGAGCTTTCAGCTCCTTAAGCACCTTCAATATAGCTTAGTTCCTTTGCTTTTTTATACTAGTACGATATACAAAAATTTATGGTCAATGGTTACCACAAGGAAATTACTTTTTCTAGTACCCACAATCAAGTAACGTTACATTCTCAATATTGCCAATAGAAAGTGTCATTTTTGTCTCCCGTATATAATAATTGACTCCTATTTGTAAATTCAACATTCGAATGTAAATATTGAATTAAAAAATTGACTGAAACGATAATTAAATTACACGATTAAAACTTAAGGAATTTTCACAATGTGTAACATATTTTCACAATGTGTAACATATTTTCACAATGTGTAACATATTTCACAATGTGTAACATATTTTCACAATGTGTAACATATTTCCACAATTTTGTGTAACACATTTTCACAACTTTGTGTAACAAATTTTCACAATTTTGTGTAACACATTTTCACAACTTTGTGTAACATATTTTCACAACTTTGTGTAACATAATGAATCATAAATAATATGATTATTTATGAAATCATAATAGTATGATCATAATGAATCAACTATGAAAGATGTACAACAATTTTTTGGAAAAATTTTTGTATAAAATTTTAAGAGTAAAAGTTTTACACTGAGGATATACTGACAATAGAGATTGAGATATAGAGAAGCTTTAATTAAACCGATGATCAGAATTGGACAATCAACCGTCCATCGCAAAGAGTCTGTAAAGCACAATAGCCAAACATATAGGTAACAAGAGTTTCGAGCTTCGATTCACTTCCTGTAGAATTTAATTGGAAGTCCGCCAGATCGCACGTGCCGTTGTATAAATAATTAACGCTTCGAAAATCAATCGATCACGTAACGCACTCAAGAGCTTCATAATCACTTGAAAAAATTAGAAACGCTTGCAATTCAACAAAGTCAATTCAATAAAACAAAAATAATTCAATCAATGAAAACCAACAACTGTTCATAATTAATATTAATATTAATTATTTATTAGTAATATTTATTAGTATTAATATTAATTTTTATTAGTAACCCTTTGAGGCAAAGTTACACAAGGAAACTCTAAATTAATATTTATTACTATTAATATTAGTAATATTTATTAGTATTAATATTATTAATATTAATACTATTAATAATTAAATATTATATATTAAATATTATTAATATTAATACTATTAATAATTAAATATTATATATTAAATATTAAATATTATTAATATTAATACTATTAATAATTATCAACAATTGTACAATCTTTACAAAATACACGATAAAATGATTATAAAAATCGAGTGAGAACAAATCGAAACTATTCGATTTAGCTGGAACTAAGTATATTCATTTGGCAAATAAAATAAATAACGATAGGGGAAAATAGTTTGGCGTTTCGCAAAAAAGATTTTGGAATTTAAATAAACAAGAAATTGCAAAAAGGGAGAAGAATTTTTCTTTTATGGCTTCATCAGAGCAAAAAGTAAGGCTGATAAGCTCAAATGTAAATTTGCTTTAACGATCTGTTTCGTCGTTAGCTGAAAATCGTATATAGCAAAGGAGCAGGTTGGCGTGTCAGGTCCACTCAAATCTAATTGGGCACTAACTTACAAGGTATCGCTACTTAATGTTGTTATCATTATTAGTTAGAAACGAAGCATTAACCCTTCCCTGTTATTACACAAAAAGTGTTCTGATAACTTTCATCATCTCGCAAAAGAAATTGCTTTTCAACTTAATTTCAGTATTGCCTCCTTTAACATCATTTTTATTGTACCGCTATTCCTCTTTGTATGAGCATTCATTAATTTCAGTGTCTATTTAAACACAAATTCAAAATACATTTAGAATTTTTAATGATAAATTTAATACCAATATTTTAACGAGTTATATACAAATATAAATACAAATACAAATATTTTAATGAGTTATAACTCATTAAAATACAAATATGAATACAAATAAAAATATTTTAACGAGTTATAACTCATTAAAATACAAATACAAACATTGACAAAAAGTATTAAATAAATAATTGACACACGTCTGCGATTTTGTTGCGAACGAACCAAGAAGATACATTTAATTTTTTAAATTTCTCAGATATATATTTAATAAATGCATGTCCTATGAGGAATGATAAATATATATTTATTGGTAACTGAACATCTACAATGTGCAATTTACAAAAAGATTATGGGACGAAAATTAAAAGGAGGGTATTGACCGTTTTTTCATTCATTTATTATTAATGCCCGGACTTTATAAATAATGCATATCAATTGGAAAGTTATGATCCAGAAAGATATTATCTTACAAGAAAAATTTTGGATATAAAAATTTGTTAAACGGAATCTAGATAAGATCGAATTATTGAGAATACAGTTAAATTGTCGTTCCGGAAATTAGGTACTAATGGCTTATAAAAACTGAAATGAGGTTATATAATTACATATTGTTTTGATAACGTATTTAACGATTTCATTAAGTGACACGAAATTAATACGGGCTACTTTCTGCGGTTGTTGAAAACTTAATTGGCGAACAGGTGTTCTAAAACCACCTGCTTACCAATATAGACATAGTATATATATGTATTGATAAGCAGTTATTTAAAACTAATGATAGATAATTGATACTAAAGTTGACATGTTTTGATAGTAAAGAGACAAGTTAAAACCAGGAGTGTTGATATAAAATTCTTGCTGGTGCGAACAGTAATCTACATTTCATTATGGCATCCATATTTCATTATTATGTATACATGTTTACTGAAAAAATTACTTGAAAACGATTGTGTGTCGTTTAATTAAATTTATGACAACAAGTTGAAGTCCACAACGTTTTTGATCAACGATTTAAACTAAAAATATTTTTCTATTTATTTCTTCTTTCCAATTTATATCTCAAAAGATTTATATCTCAATCCATCTCAAAAGATTTATATCTCAATCCATCTCAAAAGATTTTTTGAAATGTATTTTATTTAACAAAGTTTGTTAAAAAATATTGTAGACAATAATTTTTATAATATTCCGCTTGGTGACATATTATTTTTTTTTAATCGTTGACAAAACGTTGCAGACTTCAACCAGGTTTTATGACTAAAAACTTTTAAAACGCTAACTTTTAGATAGCTAAAAAAACTCATCAAAGTAGCTGCTTAAAATTGAAATAAATATATCTTCAAAATTTTTATTGATATTATATACATTTTGAATATTAATATTATTTGAATATCATAAAATAATATGACAACAAATGACCAAAAAAGTTTTTGAGTGTGTATATTCAGTTTTTGAATATCTAATACATATAGTGTGTATTTGTATATTTAACACATTTATTACAAAATTATTTATGTAACAAAAAAAGTGTGATGTGAAACAGAAAAACATGAATGTACATCTAGTAGATATTCTCAGAGATTTTTCAAAGTAGAAGACTTCCTCCCAAGCCAGATTAGGCTCTTATCATGTCGCTTGCAGACACAGGAAGTGAATCTTTGACTTCGGATCCTTCGCGATTTAGTGTACCAAGAACTAATCGGATTCGAAAGCAAGGCGCGAATTCTCATCTTGTCCACGAACTAAATGTAGAACGAATATCATTTCTTTCAAAAATAATGTTTAAACAATAAAAAGAGTATCATCTTTTTCAAAAACAGTGTTTAAACAATAAGACGAATATCATCTTTTTCAAAAACAATGTTTAAACAATAAGACGAATATCATCTTTTTCAAAAACAATGTTTAAACAATAAGACAAATATCATCTTTTTCAAAAATAATCTTTAAACAATGAAACGAATATCAATTTTCAAAAATAATCTTCAAACAATAAAAAGAATATCACCTCTTTCAAAAATAATCTTTAAACAATGAAACGAATATCAATTTTCAAAAATAAGGTTTAAACAATAAAAAGAATATCACCTTTTTCAAAAATAATCTTTAAACAATAAAACGAAAATTATTTTCTTTTAAAAATAATGTTTAAACAATAAAAACTATTATTACGTCACTTTATATAATTTCACAAAAGATGGATGAATGAAAATAAAAGAAAGGGATAAATGAAAGACAAACTTGAACCAAAATTTTTTTGAAACCTTTCCTTAATGTATTCGTAGGGCGGGAATTTAAAAATCATACACAGAAATTATGATTTTAGATTCGTAAAATTACATTTATGATCGATCAAGAAAATAAAATTTGATCAAGGAGTTAATTTTTTGATGCGTAAGTTCTTGAAGATTTTCAAAAAAAACAGGGCTTGAAAACAAGTCTTACATACACCGAATCTCAAATTAATGAAAGCATGCACTTTTTACTTTACGCGAGTTTAGCACGAACGCTTATTACTTTCATTTTATTCTTACATGCATCGTAAACTGGTTTTCCGTGTAAAACTCCTTTATGGACATTGTGAACAGCAAAATTTTTATATCGCGTGAGGCAAAAAGAAAGGTGTACTTTTTAATGTAATATATACAAATTGCGTTTGTTTCTTAAAAATTCCAAATGCGCTTTTCACGGAGTGAAAATTGTCTCATTGTAAAACGAATTCTTTAAAGTGGATTCCTATAGTATAAGAATTTTCCTAGTCTTCGGTTTTATTTCAATTTCAATAATTTAAAGAGAGTGTAACATTTCAACTAATATTTCAACTATAAAATTTCAACTATATAGAACATTTTCAACTACAAAATTTCAACTATATAGAACATTTTCAACTATAAAATTTCAACTATATAGAACATTTTCAACTATATAACATTTCAACTATATAAAATTCTAACTATATAAAATTTCAACTATATAACATTTCAACTATATAGCATTTCAATTAATAACATTTCAAATAATTTTGAATTTTTGAAATTTTGAATTTTTAACATTTCGATTTGAATTTGTTTCTCAATCTGGATTCTTGTAAGACTCATTTAAACTCAAAAGCATTTTATCGAATTATGATTTTCTCAAATGAAGGAAAATTGGAAATAGAAGTTAAGTGTATTTGCTTTGCGAGAATGCTGCAAAGAAACTTGATGTTTCACTTATGGTAAAACATGATCCACGAACGAACGCAAGTGTTCACAAAATAATGGAAGTAGCCGAATGGTTCTTGTTCGAACAAGCTCCGTGATATTTGCGAGCATAAGTCCGAGATATTTACTCAGAATATTGCGTTTAGAATTTGCTAATATTTACGTACATGCCATTTTTTACAAATTAAATTTCTCAAAACGTGTAGATAATTAATTCTACTATCATAATTATTCCATGTTTGACAAATCTGTCTGTACAAACACGGATAAAATAAATGTTTGCTTGCTTTCAAAGAAAATGAAAATAAAGAAATGAAAATGAAAATAAAGAAAAGAAAAGGAAAATAAAGAAAAGAAAATGAAAATAAAGAAGAGAAAATGAAAATAAAATGAAATGAAAATGAAAAGAAAATGAAAAGAAAATGAAAAGAAAATGAAAAGAAGTGATCGTAAAAAAAGATCCGTTAAGAAGTGCATGAAATATAACAACAAAAGTAAAAACAAGAAAGTGAAAAACAAACGAAAGGTAATAAAATTTTATCACACCATTTTGAATTAAAAAAAATAAAAGTAGTGTTTTTCAGATGTTTTTTATTTGGACTTGAAACTGATAAAAAATCGCACAAATCCATTATTTGAGAATGTCTGTAAAAAGTAAATCTTATTTTAAGACAGGAAACAAGTCTTAATTTAAGTCGCAATTTTTTTAAGGCAGGCGTTGTTGATTTTCAGATCACATTTTCACTTACATTGTAGAAAGCATGTAAATAGGCAGACCAATCTTATTTTCAAGATAGCATTAATTTCAGATGCATCTTAAAATAGGATTTTCTTTTTACTGTGAATTAATAAGGAATAAAAATTAGAATAAGTATGATAAAGTGGATTGTAAATTTTCTTAATAGATTAATATTGACCAATTAACATAAGAAAGATGCGGTGCAAGTTAATTACTTTTCACACATTATTCATCATCGTTTCCGAGTTATCAAGGATCAAACAAGATCTCATTATGACACATGATGATAACTATAGTTGACACGCTACCTCATTCCTCTTGAGTAAATAGCCCAGGGTGGCCAATCAAATTTCGAGACTAACGAGCCACGATCAATTACTAAAGTATCACACCTCTGCCACGTACAGCTTCATTTTTAACTTGTCCCTCAAGTCTGATTTTCAACCATAACTTTTCTCTTATTTTCTCTTTTTTCTCCTTTTTCTTTTTTTTTCTCTTTTTCTTTTTCTCTTTTTTCTCTATTTCTTTTTCTCTTTTTCTTGTTCTCTTTTTCTCTTTTTCTTGTTCTCTTTTTCTTGTTCTCTTTTTCTTGTTCTCTTTTTTTTCTTTTTCTTTTTCTCTTTCTATTTTTTCTCTTTATTCTCTTTTTTCTTTACATAAGTCTCAACTTTTCCTACACCTGGAAAAATACATCCCTGCCAATTTCCCGAAAGCGGTGCCCTTTTTGCATTAAAAAATACACTCTCATTGTTGATGAGAATGTAAAAATGGTTTAAAAAGTGTTATGTCAAAAGTTTTTGGTAAATATTGACATCTCGTGGGTTAGTCGTTCTGATAGGGTGACGCTTGGCTCGAGGCAAAGAATCTGCATATTATCTTTCTTCTCCCTTTTTTCTCACTCTTCCTTTTCGTCTTTTATTTCTGACCTCTCGCTCTCTTGGCGGATATTATTTGTTTTCGCTTGTTTGTGTGCATGTGTGCCACGAAAAGAAAACGGCGCCCAATCTGAAAGTCTCTTTTGTCACGTAAAAATGCAATATGCGCGCGATTTCTCACTTTTGCAATACGCCCTACAATATACCAATGAGAGTGCATCTTTTATGTTAGAGCTGACGATAATTATTTCTGTTAAAACGGCCTTAATGGCTCATTCGTTGCCGGAGGTTTGTCTCTTTCTTCTCTCATAGTCTTTTCAGGGCTTTTTTCTCCAGCATTTTTCGCCTCGCTCCATTTTTCTCACTCTCTCAATAGTAAATCGTGCCATTAAAGATTCATAATGAACCTCGCTGCCAGGCGGCGATATTCATCCCACGGGAAACCCTTTCTCGTGGTCAGTGTTATTCATTTACTTATCATTATTTTTTATTTTTCTTTGTAAAATCCCCGTAGCTATATATTTCTTATTACAAAATGCCACACGAGTTTGTGTGGCATTTTCAATCATTTCAATTACTTCAATCATTTTAATCATTTCATTATTCATTTCACAATATGAATATCATTTCACAATATTCAATCTTGATATATTGATGTTTAATATAGTAAGCATTAGGTATTTAATATTTTGTTTGCAAAAACCACTATAAGAAATTAGAACTTTTCACTTTGGGCAGCAAAACAAGAGGGCAAAATAAAAAACCTGAAATTGCTGCATCTCAATTTAGGAAATTGTAAGCGACATGAATTTGTTTTGTTATTTATTTGATTTGTTATTTAAAATTTGTTTTTTTATTGATCTTTTTTGTTATTTAAATTTTGTTTTGTTATTCATTTGTTTTGTTATTTAAAATTTGTTTTGTTATTGAATTTTTTGTTATTTAATTGTTTTTTTATTTAAAATTTCTTTTGTTATTGATTTTTTGGTGTTATTTAAAATTTGTTTTGTTATTCATTTGTTTTGTTATTTATTTGTTTTGTTATTTATTTGTTTTCTTATTTATTTGTTTTGTTATTTAAAATTTCTTTTGTTATTTAAAATTTGTTTTGTTATTCATTTGTTCTGTTATTTAAAATTTGTTTTGTTATTTAAATTTTGTTTTGTTATTCATTTGTTTTGTTGATTTTTTTTGTTATTTAAAATTTGTTTTGTTATTGAATTTTTTGTTATTTATTTGTTTTTTTATTTAAAATTTATTTTGTTATTTAAAATTTGTTTTGTTATTCATTTGTTTTGTTATTCAAAATTTGTTTTGTTGATTTTTTTTGTTATTTAAATTTTGTTTTGTTATTCATTTGTTTTGTTGATTTTTTTGTTATTTAAATTTTGTTTTGTTATTCATTTGTTTTGTTGATTTGTTTTGTTATTCAAAATTTGTTATGTTATTTAAATTTTGTTTTGTTATTTATTTGTTTTGTTATTTAAAATTTGTTTTGTGATTTAAATTTTGTTTTGTTATTCATTTGTTTTGTTATTTATTTGTTTTGTTATTTTTTGTTTTGTTATTGATTGTTTTTGTTATTTATTTGTTTTGTTAT
Source organism: Ganaspis sp. Gsp50 (assembly GCA_011057455.1). Lineage (NCBI taxonomy): Eukaryota > Metazoa > Arthropoda > Insecta > Hymenoptera > Figitidae > Ganaspis > Ganaspis sp. Gsp50. Next base: position 54,282 of record WNHD01000209.1, on the reverse strand, counting down.
TTAAAATTTCTTTTGTTATTGATTTTTTTTGTTATTTAAAATTTGTTTTGTTATTCATTTATTTTGTTATTTAAAATTTTTTTTGTTGATTTTTTTTGTTATTTAAAATTTGTTTTGTTAATCATTTGTTTTGTTATTTAAAATTTGTTTTGTTATTGATTTTTTTTGTTATTTAAATTTTGTTTTGTTATTCATTTGTTTTGTTATTTAAATTTTGTTTTTTTTATTTATTTGTTTTGTTATTCATTTGTTTTGTTATTTATTTGTTTTCTTGTCTAAAATTTGCTTTGTTAGTTATTTGTCTTGTTATTTAAATTTTTTTTGTTATTTAAAATTATCCTTAATAGCAATATGCAACATTTTTGACTAGCAACCTAGATTTTGGAATTTATGAAGATCCGTTGGGAAATAAATCGAAGCAGGGAATAAAATCGATCCTTTACGAAGGTCAGCAGGTGCTCAAGATAATTCGTCGCTGGTTGTAAACACATCGAACACTATAATTATTTATATTCCAGCCATCCCTAGCTTCTTAAAGAAATCATTTTATCCACAAATTGCAATTACTCTAAAATTAGTTTAGAATAGGAAAAAGAAAATCGTATTTTAAGATGCATCTGAAATTAATGCTATCTTGAAAATAAGATTGGTCTGTTTAGTATGCTTTCCATAATGTAAATGAAAATAAGATCTAATCTGAAAATCAACAAGGTCTGTCTTAAAACTGTTGCAACTTAAATTAAGATTCATTTCCTGTCTTTAAACAAGATTAACTTTTGACTTTTTTTTATTTTTTTTTTTGACACATTTATGTGTCATTTTTGTATAAAAATGACACATAAATGATGCTAAACTTGATGCAAAAATGTGTCATTTTTATATAAAAATGACACATAAATGATGCTAGACGTAAAATTAACCACAATTTTACTTGCGGTTACGAAATTTTTATTATGAAAATTTGGATAAAAGCAGAAAATCCGATACTTGGAGAGGTTGCAGAGGCGAATTGAGAACAGAGTGATATAAGGATCCTTGGAGGGCTTTCACAGCAGACAAAGCCAGCTTCCTCCTTCTTCGACATCCTTCCCCTCAGTAGACGAATTTTCCTCAAACCCTCGACGAGGAGCATTGATTGCAGGTTCACAGTCTGGAACCTCAATTGTCGCATCTAAGGCGCGCTTCCACGCCTCGAACAATTGAACTGCCTCCATCCTCCTTGCTCCTTTCTCACTTGCTCTCTTGTCCTCCTTGCCATTTTCCCATTTTCCTTTCCTAAGGACAAATGCTTCTCTCGCGAATCCTCCGTTTTCGCTTCCTTCCAAACCTCTCAAACTCCCTGACCCAAACCTCCGCTCAAATTACGACCGGAAATCACGTGCTCCCGGTCTCGTTTCGCACGCTTCGACGAGATCTTCAAGACGGGAGAGGAATGGGCAGAATCGAGAGGGCGATTTCCTCCGGCAAGAATAATGATATCGTTCGATATGATAATAATAACCATCACCGAGTCAGTTCGGTCGAGCGCGTTTATCATAATGATAGTAATTTATGTCTTGTTCATTCGCCTTTCAAATATTTCATTTTTTCACCTCTGTGCATTCAACAATTTATCTTTGTTGTTATAACAAATATCGAAGCAACATTAAACAATTTATCTTTGTTGTTGTAACAAATATCGAGGCTACTTTCAAGAATTTATCTTTGTTGTCATAACACAAATATCGAGACAAATTTTAACCTTCTGCGATTTCTCTCCGCGTTCTGAAACATTTTAGAAACAGAAAAGCGTTTCAGAATGACAAAAAATGTAAAATGTCGGTTTGTTTAAAATTCATAATGCAATTTTCCGAAGGAAGGAAAATGTTGATTGGAGGATAAAAAGTGAAATTCTGCTTTCTCGGTCTTTTAGTTTTATCGAACTAATCATTTTCTTCCAAATGAGATTTTCTGGACTCGGGGATTCTCGGAGGCTAAGCAACTGATGGCGAACAGTCGTTGGACTTTTTTATCGACACTTCATTGGTCGGGAAAGCCGTAATTAACGATATTCGCCCGAACCATCGGCGGTTTTATGCCGATGCTTTGAAAACTTTTCTCACCAACTTTATCTCATAAAGGAGCAAGGATTTTGCTCGACTCGATTATGCGAGTAAGCTTCTTTTAACCACTCGACCATTATCAACCGCTAGCGTAAACTGCGAATTAAAAATTAAGATTCACATCGTCCCGAATTATAAAAGAATTGTTCGATTTTTTATTCCCAAAAATTGTTCTATACGCTAAAAATAGAAAAACGCGATCTTAGGCACCTTCGGACCTTTTTTTTATAATTTCATTAAACCCTATTTTGATTCCTCTAAAATTTATAGTTAAACCTCTTTTCTAAAATTTTAAACCTCCTTTGAATCTCGTAGTGGCAAAGAGGGAAATTTGAGCGTAAAGTTTTGGATTCAAAGTGGGGTTCAAATTTCGACTCGGAATCTCGGATTATAAAAAAGATATTTTTGTATTTTATGTGTTTATTGCAATATATATTGATTGCAATATGTGTTTTGTATAATCAACGCACATATTGTAATCAATATGTAAACAATGTTTAAAAAGTACTAAGTTAATACAAAAACTAGAATTAATTGGAAACTAGTATATAATACTAGAAACTAGTATTAATTAAACTCGAAAATCAAAACCTCGCGCTTGTGTTTTAATTTAGATGGAATCGTTTTCACGATAAGTACATTATAAGATAATTGGTGGGTAAGATGAAGAAATGAATATGTATTATAGATAACGGTCAATGGCCGAGCGGAACGTTTATAGAGAAGGGGCGATATATTTATTGCTTAATTCGCGCTTCTTTGTTTCATAAAAGTGAGAAACAGCTTTAATAACGGGGTTATGCAGTTGTAATAAGAGGTTCCCGTCGGAAGGATCCTTCTTTTAACCTGTTTTTTTGACGGACACTCAAATCGCTACACTCCTTTCAAATGTACAATTATATGCTCGGCAACTTTGCACCGATGACAAAATAATTATTCGCTTCATTACTCCCTTCATCAGTAGCAAGCGAGTAATGAACAATAACGCGCAAAGAATATTAAGTTTACAAATTCTTCGATATAATTCATCTCGTCTTAAAACGATAGTACAATTAATAGTTCATTGACTTTTAATTTTTCGAGCAAATTTTAATTTTTGCCACGTTAATTTGCGTTAATGTACGTTTTTGTTACAATTAGAAATTGTTGCATTCAACAATTTGCATGCAACAATTTGTATGCAACAATATGCATCCAACAATTTGCATCCAACAATTTGCATTCAACAATTTTTGACAATAAAATCTGACACAAATCTACAGATTTATGTATCAGATGCAAAAGTGTGTCAATTAGCAAGTGGTGATTTTTTGCAGAGAATATGAAGAAATGTGATTGAAGAAATGAAAATGCTTGTTGGTAATTTATACGAGAACTAATACAAGTTTTCTTTGTTTTGGAATTGACGATGCTGCGTGACACTGGTAGAATGAGGACCTTAAGAAGATGATCGTGATGCGAGCTGTGTCTGCCCTCGTAATTACTTCTGGCGAGATATTACTGGATCGTGGAGATACTCGTAAATATATCAGAAGATTGGGATGCAAGGCCGAGGTGGAAGGACATACAGGGTTTCAATCAATTGCTCTCTTGGATCAATCTATGCGAATCACGTAGAATCCGTTCTTTTAACTCCTTTCCCAACTGTATGCTCAACTGTTGTCTCACCCAGAACCCCCTCTGAGTGGAAACGTTGCCATTTGAATATTAATTGCACAAGAAATAGATTCTTAATACTTCCTCCATTTATTTTTACTCTTTTTCATTTGCTTTAATCACCTGACAAAGCATTCAATAAATATTGCATTTCTTCTTTTATTGAATACATTTTACGTTTAAGCAACAATCGTACGCTTCTAATTGATCATTATTTCATTCACTGTAAAAAGTACATCTTATTTTAAGACAGGGAATAAATCTTAATTTGAGTTGCAACATTTAAACCATTTTTAAGCCAGACCTTGTTGATTTTCAGATCACATCTTATTTTCAGTTATATCGTGGGAAGCATACTAATAGGCAGATCTATTTTCAAGATAGCATTCATTTCAGATGCATCTTAAAATACGATTTTTTTTACTGTGTTCTTTCGATTCTGGTTATATTAATTTTAATAATAAAGTTAATTTAGGTAGTTTCATTTTCTTTTTTATTTTTTTTTCTTATTTTTAAAATTCATTAAACGTTTTGACGACCGTTTCCTATACATGCTATGAAACATCAAACGTCCTACACAGAAAAAAGAAAGTCTTAAATTATTTACACAATCAGTTAATTTTGTGACTTGAAACAAGACTAAGTCATTTTTACATTCTCATCAATATTGAGAGTGTATTTGGTCTTAAAATCGGTCTTGATTGACACTTTTGTAAACGGTTCCAGCCAAAAATGGGCTGAAAACGATTCTTCTTTTTTTAGTGTATATGATATAATATACTACACAGTAAAAAGAAAATCGTATTTTAAGATGCATCTGAAATGAATGCTATCTTGAAAATAAGATTGGTCTGCGTATTTATATGCTTTCTACAATGTAAGTGAAAATGTGATCTGAAAAACAACAAGGCATCTGAAAAACAAAGTAACAAAAAAGTGTTGCGACTCAAACTAAGACTTGTTTCCTGTCTTAAAAGAAGATTTACTTTTTAATTATATTGATTATTGTATTTTACAATTATTAATGATCGCATTATTAATGCTTGCTGCATTAATTATTAATGACCACACTATTAATGCTTGCTGTATTAATTATTAATAATCACATTATTAATGCTTACTCTATTAATTATTAATGATCGCATCATTAATGCTTGCTGTATTAATTATTAATAATCACATTATCTGATTGTTAATTAACATCTCAATTATTATCTAATTTTTAATATCTAATTATAAATACGCATTGCGAAGAAAGGAACCTTAGAAGCAAATGATCATAGGTTATGTTCCATGATAGTCTGTCAGGAATTACGACCGAAATAAAAATTGAGTCAGTTTCTTGTCTTAAAATCCGACTCTTGATGCTTGAAATTGGATCTGATGTAAACAGTTGCAGTCAACTTGTAGTCTGAAGTGAGCTGAAAGGAGTCTTCTTTTTTGCAGTGTTCATAGCTTGCTAATATGTAATGAATGCAGGAATATGGCTGCTGAAGTACATGTACAACCTGCCAGTACCGCCCACCGGAAGTTGCCTTTTGCCCTTCCCTTTCTTCACGTGTGCCATAGTACATAGTCGTCGATTTATCTTACCACTGAGCGAAACTTCAAAATTTCGTAATTGAGTCCCAACCGCGTATTTTCTCATAGTTTACTTAAAAGTATCAAATTGATTTCAAAAATATCAAATTGATTTCAAAAATATCAAATTGATGAAGATTTTCTGATCAATTTGATACTTTTGTGATCAATTTGATACTTTCGTGATCAATTTGATACTTTCATGATCAATTTGATACTTTCGTGATTAATTTGATACTTCTGTGATCAATTTGATACTTCTGTGATCAATTTGATACTTTCGTGATTAATTTGATACTTCTGTGACCAATTTGATACTTCTGTGACCAATTTGATACTTCTGTGACCAATTTGATACTTCTGTGACCAATTTGATACTTCTGTGATCAATTTGATACTTTCGTGACCAATTTGATACTTCTGTGGTCAATTTGATACTTCTGTGACCAATTTGTTACTTTTCGGTATCAAGTTGATACTTTCGTGATCAATTTGATACTTCTGTGGTCAATTTGATACTTTTTGTGATCAATTTGTTACTTTTCGGTGTCAAGTTGATACTTTCAAGAAAACTGTGCTTGTAATTAAATAAAATATTAGAAATCAAGTGCGTAAATAAAAAGAGTTTGTTCTTGTTTCAAAATTTGTTCCGGTATCTCTTTTTGAATAATAATAATTAATAATAATAAACCAAAAGTTTATAAAGCAAGAGATATAATTCACTCAATGACTAGTTTTAAAAAACGTTGATATAAATCCTCGATAAGTCTTGATCTTTTTTGGAATAAAAAATCGTGATCCTGCGTGATTTATTGGAAGATATATAGATTCTTTTATTGGAATGTGTAATTTGTTCTTTTATATCTTGAGAAAATGTTTCTTAGCCTGCAATGCAGGTCAACACTTTGGGTGGTCATAGTCTTATCCGACGGATAATGGAATCACCTTGGCATCAGTTATTTTAATCCCACGATTAAAAATGTCAGACACATGTTCCAAGCGCGCCCCAGCCAGAAAGGGATTATTTCCGAGAACAGAACTCCGGAACCATCGAGCATGGTTGACACTTGACACCAGTGGAGCTTGTCTCTTCCAGACAGAATTTGCTGCAAATACGCTTACATAAAGGATTGGTGACAGCCTTAAAAAGTGCTGATATATTCGATTCTCACACTAATAACTTTGGTATTTCAAAAAATAAATGAAAACTTTCTTATGTAATCTGACTTAAGGAATCAGCGCTATAGATACTAAATAATACTCCTTTAAATATTAGTATACTTATAACTATTATTACTTATAACCTATTATTACTTATAACTTATAACTATTATTACTTATAACTTATAACTATTATTACTTATAACTTATAACTATTATTACTTATAATTTATAACTATTATTACTTATAACTTATAACTGTTATTACTTATAACTATTATTATCTACTTATAACTCATTACTTATTACTTATAACTTATTACTTATAACTTATATTACTATAGTAATGAAAATAAATACTTGCAGCAAAAAAGTATACTTATTTTACTACAAGTATTTATTTTCATAATTTTATCATCATTTTGTTGTATTCACAGTTTTCTTGAAAGTATCAACTTGATACCAAACAGTATCAAATTGATCACAAAATCTTCATCAAATTTATATTTTTGATAACAATTTGATACTTTTAAGTAAACTGTGTTGTTGTACACATTACTTCTGCGGAAGTATAAATAATAATTCAAGAATAAATTAATCTAATAATTAAATAACAATTGTGATTATATTGAAACTATATAGATCCTTACATTGGGATTAATAAATTTCTATTGTTGGCAATTCTTTTTAACAACCTATATATATTATTTATTACTAAAAAATATTATTTTATATTATTATTATAAGTAAATATTTATTTATTATTTATAATGAGTGAATATGAGTGAACAAAATTTTGTTCACTCATTAATGACTGAACAAAATTAGTGAACAAAATGAATGAGCAAAATGAGTGAACAAAATGATTGAACAAAATGAGTGATCAAAATGAGTGAACAAAATTAATGAACAAAATTAGGGAACAAAATGAGTGAACAAAATGAATGAATAAAATAAGTGAACATAAATATTGCTAAAAATGATTGTACACGCTGCATCGGTTGGCAATTTGTAGAAATGGATACATGATTAATTAGTTTGGCAGAAGGAGAGAACAGGTTGGGAATATCCTGATGGATACAATCAGCTCGGAATTTAACTGATTATGTCAGGACACGTGGAGTTTGATACATTTGCGAATTGTCCCTTAGGGCACACCCTAATGAATGGACTGAAGAGTGGTCCAATGAATGATACACGCGGATGACGATGGTTCTTAAAGCGAAGGGGCGGACATGGTCACGTGTTACGTTTTCCTTTCTATGCCACGTAATGCATATTAATGGCTCCAGTCATGTTATACTTTTTTGTTAACATGTTCGCAATAAGTTAAGGTCGATAGTATATAAAAGTTTGAAAATGAAGCAAAAATAAGCACAAGAGATTTTCAGTCAAAATCTTATGTTTAATTTTTAATCATTTCTTTCTGTAGGTTCAGCTTATTGAAGAAATAATGAGAAGGGGATTAATTTGCCTGCTTCTTTTTAAAGGAAATTCTGTTTATTTGTATCAACATTAGTATGAGAAATGTGTTACATTGATGCACTCTGCGAGAAGTTATTGACACTTTGATGCATCATCCATAAAACATCCGACTAAAACTGAGTTTATGTTGATAAAATTTCACCCCAATATTGTGTCAACGCTTGTACAACTCAATAAAAAGTGTACATTTTTCAATAAGGAAGGAAAACAGTTATATTTATCCAACGATAAATATAACTCGACAATAAAGTTCGAGATGCAGGTAAATTGGATTTATAAATGTTAAGGAAGTTTTTTTAAAAAATGCCAACAAAAAAAGAAGGAGCAAATAAAAAGTAGTACTACAAAAGTAAATAAAAAGTAATAAAATAAAGAGCAAATAAAAATTGATGTTACAAAAGTAAATAAAAAATAATAAAATAAAGAGCAAATAAAAAGTGATATTACAAAAGTAAATAAAAAGTAATAAAATAAAGTAAATTAAAAATAATAAAACAAAAGTAAATGAAAAGTAATAAAACAAAAGTAAAATAAAAAGTAGTAAAAACAAAAGTAAATGAAAAGTAATAAAACAAAAGTAAAATAAAAAGTAGTAAAAACAAAAGTAAATGAAAAGTACTAAAACAAAAGTAAAATAAAAAGTAGAAAAACAAAAGTAATAAACAACAATTTTTTATATACCGAAAACTGAATTTATTAAAATAGAATTAGTGATATCTTTCAAAAAATTGTACAGGCTGAACGAAAGTAGTGAGTAGTTTGTATATTAAAAGCTTGCAAATACACATTCAAATGAAAAAGAGAACTGTCATGGCCAAAGGAATGGAAAAGCGATAAAAGCCGACGAATATATTCCCGGTTTGAGATTGCAGCGAGTATTTTTAATTATTGTTTGTGAACAAATAGCAAGCAGACAGAGAAAGAGAACTTTATGAATATGAAAAAGCACTTCATTTTTAAATTAGATACGCCGGACAGACTGGTGCGTTTTCAACTGAATTTTAATTCTAATTAATCAGCAAAATAGCGACGTCAACAGCTTTTTTCCTCGGCATTCAGAACTACTCGTCAGAATCCAAATCAACATTAATTAATAAACGAAATACTCTCTCGTTTCATTATATATTACCATTTTATTACAACCAACAGCAAAATTGATCAATAAGAAAGCTCATCAATAACATTAATTATTACTTTTTGCAATCTCTGTTTTTATACAAGAATTATTATAATTGTTATAAATTATAAATATGATTCCTCATTACCTGAAAAGTTCCGTTTCAATAGAATACAAACAAAGAATAGAAAGAATAGAATATCAAACAAATATTTGTTTATTTCAATGAAAAGCTATTCTATAAATGAGAAATACTATAGAAAAATGAAAAACATAAATGAAAAAAAGCTATTGCACATGAATTGTACCAATTTTTCCTCAAATTTTCATCAAGTTTTCACATCTAATTGTTGATATTTTTACTCGCGAATTTGCATTTTCTTCAAGGAGTGTCCATCACACATTTTTGGTCAAACTTGTAAAGAGTATTACACAAGTGTGTTAAAATGTGCATTTACCAGAGGCGGATATTTGACTGGAAGGCGGGATCTAAAATGGAAGAAGGGGAAAAGATAGCAGGGTTGATAACAATCTGACAGTATACAAGCCGCCCATTAGAAGCATGGCAAGTAGTACAAAATTTCATGTTTCTTCCTTAATTCATTGCCTTCATAAAAAGAATCTAATTACAAAATTCTAAAATCTCTCGCACATCTAGTAAATTCCACAGTTTGACTTTCAATTTATGGAACCATTCGAGTATTGCGTAAGCGTATTTTCGGAGGTCTTTGACCTTGCGTAATATTTGATCGACTGAATAAATAATAAATACATATGTTTAATTATTATTTAACAAGTGTTTTCTTTATAGCAAATTGGTATATGTGACCGTCACAACAAAAGGTACCTTTTGTCATAGATGGTCACTAATATATAAGTGACCATCCACGACAAATGAAATTATGCTTATTTTTTATTATAATTCATTTCATTCATTTTTTCAAGCCTAATTTCATCAATTTCAATTATAATAAAAATAAGCCTAATTTCATCGATTTCAGTTATAATAAAAATAAGCCTAATTTCATCAATTTCAATTGTAATAAAAATAAGCCTAATTTCGTCAATTTCAATTATAATAAAAATAAGCCTAACTTCATCGATTTCAATTATAATAAAAATAAGCCTAATTTCATTCTTTTCAATTATAATAAAAATAAGCCTAATTATTCATTATCGTTGAATTATACTTCCATATATTATTGTATTACTTTTAGTAAATAAAAAATGGACAATTTGAAAATATCTGTTTCTGCATCCTTTATTCTTTTATTGCCTTCCGAAAAATAACCGGAAGATAGACCCTCTTGGCAGCTTTCTTATCTTTGTATCGATCAACCAATTCCAGATTGCTGAGAACTTGGCGAAAATTCTACAAAGCAAGGAAACAACTTGGAATCCCAGAAGGATTCAGAGGTACGATCAGGACTCGATTAATGCGGTATCCGAAGATCTCCTTGGTTCACACATCGTATTAAAAGCGCGGTTATGTGTTCCCGTACACGAAACCAGGTAATGTTACCCAAAGCTAACTATCTCCTTTTAAATTCTCTCACGCCTTTTCTTCTTTCTTTACACATTTTCTCATTTTATTTTGAATCTCCCCCATTCCCCCATTCCCTTTTTTGCCATTTTCAAATCAGAATCCTTACCTATTTGAGAAATCCTCGCTTTTTAGAGTAAGATTTTAAGAGTGAGATTTTAAGAGTGAGATTTTAAGAGTGAGATTTTAAGAGTAAGATTTTAAGAGTAAAATTTTAAGAGTACGATTTTATCTTAATTTTGCTTCTTTATAGAGGAAGCATTGTAATCGTGACGATTTTCGATTTTTCAAAAATAGTCTAAATCGACTCATTTTAATATTGTTTTCTAATAGAGAAAATATTTTGATATATTTTTACGATTCTATTTTCTCTCGGTTTCTTGACAAAAGTATAGACGGAAAAAAATTTTAACGACGTACACTAACAATTTTGGAATATAACTAATATAGAGAATTTAATTTTCTAAAAAAACTTTTCTACAATAGACTTTCTACAAAGTCTTTCGATGATGGTCAATTTTCATCGTTTCTAAAATGTTTACAAATTTAAAATAATAATGTGATTTAAAATTTACAATAATGAGCCAAAATTATGTATAAACGAGCCGAACATTTGCATCATGAATTTGTATAATCAATTTGATACTTTTGGAATCAATTTGAGACTTTTGTAATCAATTTGATACTTTTGGAATCAATTTAATTCTTTTGGAATCAATTTTATACTTTTGGAATCAATTTGATACTTTTGGAATCAATTTGATACTTTTCGGATCAAGTTAATATTTTTTGGTATCAAGTAGATATTTTTTGGTAACAAGTTGATAATTTCAAAAAGCAGTGTAGTTATTCTTTAGCCGTACTTTTCACAAATACAGGGTTGTGCTTTTCACACATTTCTAGAAGATATTTTTCTAACAAATGGTTTCCGGTTGTTTTGTCGACATTCGTGAAAATCTTTATAGATTTCTATGTAGAATTGAAAAGAAATCATAGAGAAGAAATCGCTATTGTAAGTCCAAACGATAACAAAACGAAAAAAATTGAAAATTACACATAAGAAATTTAAAGGTTGAAAAAATTTAAAGCTAAACAATTGAAAGATAAACATAAAAATGAGAATCAATCACTCGATCGTTTCTTCAATAAATAAAACGCAAAATCTTGACTCTGAGTGATCGATATTTTGCGTTTTATTTATTGAAAGATAAACAATTGAAAGAAAAACAATTGAAAGAGAAATAATTGAAAGATAAACAATTGAAAGAGAAACAATTGATAGAAAAACAATTGAAAAATAGACAAGTGAAACAAAAACAATTAAAAGAAAAACAACTGAAAAATAAACAATTAAAAGAAAAACAGCTGAAACATAAACAATTAAAAGAAAAACAAAAATGTAAATGGAAAGAAAACCCGAAGATGCAAAAGTGTCGTAGAATGTCTTCATGTATGTTAATCCTTGATGCTGGAGCCCTCAAGAAATTCACGTAAACAGGCAGAAAACAAAATGCGATGTTCTTTTTGAAGATTGCTCGAGGGCAAAAAGCGTCAGAGCGGAAGGAAACATCTTGAAAATCAATAGACTAGCCAGCGGCGTCTTACTGTCGCGGTTAAGGTGGTGGTTCTTAATAATTATTATGTAAATTCAAGAAGCCGTTTATAAGAGTTATCTGTTGCGCCTTATTCACAGATCAGACGAGTATTGAAATTTGAAATTCGCAATGAACAAGCCGGGTGGAACGATCTCTATGTCGGCATTTTAATGTGACTTGTATGTATACCGACGTTCCGTTCAAGAACGAGGGCGTAGAAAAAAACGAAAAACAACAAGAATGTGTGCAAAAGAGAACTTGATAGTAACAGTGAGTATAAACGTTCTTAAGTAAGGGTTTACAGCAGATGCTAATCGAGCATTTTACTCCAGGCACTGTCTGACAGACTTCTTTTGTCAAAAATGATCCATTTTGTTCGATGCTCCAGAAAACAAGTGCCACAGTCAAATATCATTAAAACCTTTAATTTCATCATTCATGACAATTTAGTTTCTGAAAGATTTTATTTTCCTTTTTTTTCCTTTTTTTTTCTTTTCTTTTCCTTTCTTTTCCTTTTTTTTCTTTCTTTTCTTTTCCTTTCTTTTCTTTTTCATTTCATAAGTCTGCATTTCATGATGTCTTTATATTTTCTTAATGTTTCTATCTGTAATACATTTTTCTTATGTTTCATTTTAAACCCTTTTTTGTTTCCACGACTATTTTTATCTTTATGTATTTTTTGACAAAATGTATTCTTTGCTACATGTATTTTTTGACTACATGAATTTTTTGACTACATGTATTTTTTGACTACATGTATTTTTCGACTACATGTATTTTTTGACTACATGTACTTTTTGACTACATGTATTTTTTGACTACAAATATTCTTTGCTACATATATTTTTTGCTACACCTATTTTTCGGCTACACGTATTTTTTTTATCTAGAAAGCTCTTTTCTTTTTCAATCAGTGATGAATTTCTAATCCTTATCAAAAGACATTTTGCAACGATTTCGTGGCAGAACGAATCGAACCGTACCTCGACAAATATATCGAGGTATTTCCCGTGGAATTGAGCCGCTCGCCGGGGTCACACAAAATATGTTCGTTCCACAATTTGATCCCACAGGCAAGATAGCATTGTGCTCCCTGGCATATATTTATATCCCGCGGTCTGTATAACCTGTCCTCTCTCTCCTACTCTCCTTAAAAAAAGCATAGTTGGTGTAACTACGTTTTTTGTTGAGTGACATTTAATGCCGTACTTTATTATTATTGGTCCCGGATAACGTTTTGTTAGAAAATTATCAAGAAATATCCGCATTCACGAAAACGCTTCCAGTCAAATTCATTGTATTCATGTACAATTCATGTATTTATGTACAATTCATGTCATGTATTTATCAATAATGAGAAAGCATTATTGCTTGGTCGGTATTAATCCAATTTTCTAAATTATCTACAAGAGGAAGTATTTATATATTACATTATATCTGTTACTTATATATTACATAAAAACAAATTTGTTCTTATTTTTAAAAATTGAATAAATTCGAAAAAAGTTTCTATTGAAAGAACGTTAAAATTGAGTCGAGTTGAGAATTGAAATTTTTTCATTTCTCTGAACTTTGCTCGGATGCCGGCTGTTTGGTGGACACTGTTCTGATGTACACAAGGTTCCTGCATGTTTTAACACGTGTTTCGTGCAAAAATTTACCGCGATGCAGATGAGATAAGAGCGGAGAGGGTTCTTCGGGTTCAATGGGGAGCATAATTCGCCCCATGCTCCGCAGAAGACATTCCTCTGGCCCCGAAGAAACCGCTCGAGGATAGGTCAACCCCATATACTAACTCTTCTTGAACAACTTAAACCAGCTGTACCTGCTGATTCATGTTCGCTTGCGAAATTGATCTTCTATCAGCACAGAATATCAATTATTATCAATCTTTTAATATTTCCAATAGTCGGGTTAAGAAAATACATATACAAAAGAGTAGATTCTACTTACAATACATAAAAGTTGATTCTACTTTCAATACATAAATAAGTAGATTCTACTACTTTTAATACAACTATATATACGTATATTAAAAATGAAGCTACATGTAGCTTCATCTTTTGATACTTATAACTGTTAGAGATGAAGATTTTATGACACAAAAGTAATTATTGTTTTACAATCTGCTATACGCAATAAAAAATTACATAAACAACAATCATGGTATGAGAAGCATATTGAAAATCATTTTAGGAAGGTTTATGTAAACAACTTTAGTTGAAAAAAAAGATAAAGGTAGATATTAAGGTTATCATATACAGCATCTTAGACATGATCTTAATACTGTTAAACAAGTAGAAAATTATATTTCATGAACATTTTGCTTTACATTACATCAATTCTTGACGAGGATAATAGAAATGACAATTTTTTAAAACTTTTGATGAAAGTTTGTACAAAGGGCCTAAAATAACATTGAGACTTTTAGAGATTTTGTTATTCTCGTTACGTGGGGCTTTTTGGCATCTCAAAAGCTTGGTGTAATTTCGCAGACATCTTGAAAATATCAATATCTGACGATATTACATCAATTCTTGTCGAGAATAATATAAATTACCATTTTTTAAAACTTTTAATTAAAACTGGGACGAAGGGCCTAAAATAACATTGAGGCTTTTAGAGCTTTTGTTATTTTCCTTACGTGGGGCTTTTTGGCGTCTCAAAAGCTTGGTGTAATTTCGCAGACATCTTGAAAATATTAATATCTGACGATATTACATCAATTAAAGAACCTCTGTCTTTTTGTATCCGTTTTACCAAAGTTAGTTTAATATTTTGCGATCTATTTTAATATATACAATGTATTTTTTTGTGATATTTCTTTTAAATTGTGTTTTACTTAATGAAAATTATTTCTTTTTTCCAGAATCATTTCATTGCACTGTAACTCACACGTAATTTCTTTTGTTGTCCTCATGGTCTCCTGTGGCAAAATAAATTCTATTTTCTAAATTGCGAAAGGAAGCGGTAGCACAAAATGGCGATTAGTAACGGTAATCTTCATTTTCAAAAATTTAGAACTGCCAGCCTGTACATTTGTCCGAGGAATTGTTACTTAAAACACTGATAATTATGATAATTATTATAATCTACATAATATTAAGTTGATTATAATCAACCTAATATTATATTAAATATAATATTATATATTTAACATATAATATTAAATAACATAAATAATATTATGTAGATTATTTGCAAATAATCGCAATAAAAATTAACTAAAGCTTTCATTTATAAAGTTTTATTTAAAGTACTTTTTTAGTAAACAACTTTTATTTTCGCAATTTTAACGATGCTGGTATGAATAATCTCCGGTGATTTCCGGGCAAGAAGTCCTTAAGAAAAACTCATAAATATTTCATAAATTTTTCTTTCTGTTCACTGGACCATGATTCTTGTTAGATGCTTTTGGTAGAATCAGGTTGAAACCTGTCCGGAATAAATTTTATTTCCACCTTTCCCATCCGGGGAAAAATAAAGTGGTACGTGTTCGTATCAATGAAGAGCTAGATTTTCCGGTAAATAACCATATACTTACCTGAACAACGTGGTTCTTTAGGCAAAAAGTGTCCCGCCCGGAAGTTAATAGAGAGCACAATGCAGAGACTCATGCCACCTTGGACTACTCGCATATTACCATTTCTATTGGAACATTGGGTCACGGTCTCGAAATCGTACACCTGGTCCTATCCTAACATCCTAACTAAACCTTACTTCTTGACAGGTACAAACACGAATTTGTTACCGGCTGTTTTACCCAAATCATCTTTCAAAAGAGCTACAACAGTGGCAATCCTTCCTCATTTTTAGACATGGATATCATTTTTACATTCTGAATAACGAGAAGATAAATGAAAAAATTGGCAGTGGTAGATAAAAATGTAATTGTACAAAATTTGCATTACTTTGTAATTTTTACATTCTCATGAATACCTAACGTGTTATAATAATTTGAAATTAATATAATTAATTTAAAATACAAAGAATCAATAATCGCAGATTTTACGTCTTTAGGATTCTTTTCGTTAATGTTTTGTGTGGATGTAATCAAATTACAAATAAATAGAATGTAAGGATTGCAATTTATTGGAGATGAAGAGGTTATAATAAAAGTGAACAGTTTTTTTTAATTAAAATTAATAACATTTTTCTGGGAATAGCAGCGGGATAAATGAATAAAAACGCATTCATATTTGATTTATTTGATCACTTTATTATGCAAATAACATTTGTACACATATAGATACACATTTGTTGGAAAAGGGTGTATAAAAATATGAGAATCGAATATATAAACGTTGTAAATTAAATATTGATATCCGAGTAACGAGTGTTTTAATGTGTAAGTCAATTCTAAAGAGAATAATTCTGAAAGTACGCATGCGATGGACAATAAATTTCTGACAAAATCCACTATTGACTGAGCGCATTTAAAAAATTTAAATGCGGTAAACTCAGAGTGAAACATTTGATGTTTTTGGTTGGACTTTGTTACTCTTCGATTTGTTTCACAAATTCAACAAAATTTTCGACATAATCTTTTACAAACATTTGAATCTAAGTTTCGTATTTGCATTTGAATTTATTAAACCTCAAAAGTACATTTCTGATAAACGTTGAAAAAATTAATAACAATGTGTATACCACGTGTCGTTTCGTTCCATGAAAGTACTCTACATGTTTACTGTTAAATTACATATTTAAATTACATATTTAATATGCAATTTAATATATTTATTTTAACATTTAACATAGTTACATTCAACTACCGTACAATTTTCATCATTATATATGTGATTCGCACCGAAGAAAAGGAACTTACAATGTTTTGAATATAGGTTATGTTTGATCGCAGTTTCAACTCGATAAAAGCATTCTTTTTAATTATTTTCAATCAAAAAGAGTTTTTCTTGAATGTTCAGTAAACATATGCGATCAAGGAAACTGTTTTTGTTTGAAAAATATTAAAAAGAAAGTGTTTATTTAGTTAAAACTAAAACAATCAAATATAATTCAAAACATTGTAAGGTCCTTTCTTCGGAGCACTTTACATATATAGATGGAATTTATTTACTAATTTAATGGAATTTTTACCATTCATTATAGTAATTATTTTAATAACACATACAATTCATACACTGTCGCCAAAAACGATTTCAATCGAAAATGTAAATAATTTAAAAACTGATAATAGAAATCACACTGTTCAAATAAATCAAGACTAAAACATTTTTTGACTTATCATAGAAAACAATGTAAACATAGAAGACAATGTAAAGACACTTTATATAGGATTCCTGGAATTTTATAGTTCATTTGACGAGTAAAATATCTACAGCACAATATAATAAATATTTACATGTTCGATAGCTGACAGAATGTCGCTCTGAAAATACATTGAATCAATAAAATTCCATTAGGAATTTAAATGGTCATTTTTATACACCTTCAAATATATTTTTTCACTATCAGATGTTTTAGTTGTAGTTTTTTAATTGAAACTTCTTTTAACCTGTCTTTTAAACTCATTTCAAAAATGAAACTAACAACGAATTATATATAATAATAATAAAAAAAATAATCATTGATTTATTACGACAAAATAATACAATAATAATGATAGTAATAATAATTTAGTAGAAAAGAATAATAATACTAATAGTATAAGAAATTTTTTGTAATACTGTGTGTAAAAAACTTACTTTTATGCACTGGGGAGCTTAAAAGGTTGAGTTTTTTCCACATAGCATTACAAAAGATTGTGTATGTAACGAGGGCACATCACATAAATAACTATTTTATTTTCTGTATTTTGCCTTAGAAATGAAGTTGCTCTTATCCAAACCGCATTTTCTTTATTTTACTTCGTTACTTTCTTTTAAAATTGATAACGTTTGTGGTACATATACTATTTATTGTTATGTAAGCTTTTCAATTTTTTAACATATAGAACCGCGTCGGACTATTGCCGTAATGTTTTGTAAAAAATTAAAATTTTCAAATTTTTAAAATCTTTCGAGTCGGATTTTTTCAGAGTTAACTATATGTAAAATTTCTACACGGAGAGAAATTTCTTGCTAAAAGCGCACGCATCAGACGAATATACTCATTTACTATATATATACCAACACTACTATGAGGAATTTGCACGAGTTTCCTGAAATTTCTTCATCAAGTTCATCGCCTAATGTATTGTTAAACGTTTTACTCCAGGAAGTGAATAACCTACGTTAATTTGCTTTTTATTCATTGATATATTTAGGATTTAATTCTATTTGTTATTTACACTAGAGCCACAAAAAAGCTCGCTACCCGCGGCATATATTATGATGAATAGACTAAATAAAATAGGAGTTTTATGAAAAAAAATACTAATCATTTACTTACTATTCTAAAAATTGATTGCACGAATGCTTGAAAATACAATATTTTAAAGATCAACCATAAAGTATGTATACGACGATTGAGTGAATTGCAAAAAAAATTAAATAAAGATTGTATTAAGGGAAAAGCATCTCTACGCGGAAAATAAATTTTGTTTAGTGAAGCGGCATCTGATTTCTTATTAATTACAAAACGGTTAAATTTAATAAAAAAACATTTCAGAAGTAATAAATAGTGATATTAATGAATAACATAGACTATTTGCTTAAAATAGAGCGAAATAGATTGCAATTAGTAAGATCGAGTCAATGACGTTGCTTATATGTATGTACTGGATTTCTTTATATCTGAAAATGAAGTGGTATATATGCACTGGCTTTGTTTATATCTGAAAATAAAATGGTATATCTGTACTGGCTTTGTTTATATCTGAAAATAAAATGTAGTTTCCACTTGTCGTTACGAATCATTTTTCTCAGTGTAATTCTTTCTTTTTCATTGTAATGTACTTTCTCTTCTCTATACAGCAAATTTTTGTGATTCTTTCTTCCAAATTCATGATCTTTTCTTCATCTTTATCTTCACTTGTACTCCACTCCTAAGCATAATTTTATAAATAAAGACCTAGTTCTCTAATAAAAGCTTTCAAAGCTTTTTAAAACCTTATCAAATCGAAGACCAATAAAGTTATCAATTATGAATACAATCGATTAATACACACAATTGGGTCTTTAAATATAAGTGTACTCCATAGAGTTTAATATGCACCTACTTTCACTGTACAACAAAATACCTTAGAATTCTCTATCCTTTAAAAATACGAGACCTTGCTTTTGTTTCAGCACATAAATTAATAAAGCAGTGATAATTTAATAACTAACAGTCCGTATTTCAAGATTCTGAGTTTATTTAAATTATTCTTGGAATTCTCGATTGGTCTTTAAGCAAAAATAGAGAATTATTGGTTACGTATAAATAAGTGATCACATGAGAAGAAAATTGACTTGTAAAAATTCAACGAAGCATAATATTTGTATTGAATCGATTTTATTCATTTTTAAACTTTTAAAAATACGCTCAAAAAGAAGGTCAAAAGTCTGAATGTTAAATCTGCACAATGTTACGTTTAAAAAGTACACTTTTTTAAACCGTTCACAAAAGACTAGTTTTCTACTTATCATCAGACGTACGATTCACGCAGTTTTTAGGACTAAGTTATAAAAAAAATATTTAGCTATAAGTTACACAAAACTACAATTTTCAAAAATTTGAATCTTTCAAAAAAAAAACAAAATTTCCCGCAACATTTGATTTCATAATCCTTTCGACAAAAAAAGTTGTCTACCCTTTTTTAACAATCAGTAAATACACTACGAAATAGAGAAAAATTAACTTTAAACGCTTTAAAGTTGCGTGAAAATCATAACTATGTCTCTCACCATGCGATTAATTAATTAATTTGACGAAACCGCAATGTAATAACTTTTACTTTTATCTTCACTATTTTTACCGTCCGTGAGAAAAGGAACGTACTCAATATTGAAGGTTTCAGTTAAAAATAAAATTTCATTTTATCTGAATTCTATATTTTGACTTATCTGCGTTATCTACAAATTTTATTTAACAAGTTCTTTAAATCCTTTTTATCAGTTTTCGTTACAAGTTAATAAATGTTCAACATTAGTAAAATTTACTTAAAGACATTTTAAAGTTCTGATATATTGCAATTAAGCAAATTATTTATGTATTTAGAATAAAACTTGTGACAAGTTCAAAATACGTCAGTTTTAAAAACGAAGTTAATGCTATGGTTATGGACGTTTACGTTACATATCATTTGGATTGCACATTCTATGATGAAAATAAGTTCCTTTTCTTACGAAAGCACACATTCCTATATACACTTAACACCCACTGATTATAAAAAAAAATACAAAAATCACGACTAATGACATCTTTTTATATTTACTGACCGATACTCCGTGCGCTCAAGCGCTCGAAAAATTTTGCACTATTTCAAAACTTACGAAAATACAATGAGGTAATAAAAAATTAAGCGAAAGAATGATGTATTGCTTCATGTTTTAAATGAATAAGCAAAATTATGAACATATGTTCAATATTAGTGTACAGAACTTTGATATATGATCGAGAAACAATGATAATTTAAAGAACATTGTTAAAAGTGTTATCAATATCAATTATCCATAATAATTTCAAGAATCTTTTCTCTCATAAAAGAAGAGGCAAAAACAGTGCATTCATTTGTTTTCAATGTATTTTTCACGAGATTCTCATTTCTTCGAGACTTTTTGAGACAATAACTAGCTCAAATCCAGCACTAAGTTCACAACTTCACACAAAAAGAACATCCAACAAAAAACTGCGTTCCACTCAGAAAATTGAACAAAAACTCATACATTCTACCAATTTCACTCTTGGTTCATTTCTGTTTCACTAAAGTCCTTTAAACATTTCACTTTTCTCGGGCGAGAAAAAATTCGTACACAAAATACTCGAGTTCCGTGTTAAACCCACTCCGTATCGAAGGCAAACCCGCATTGTCACACTTGGCTGCATTTCTCTTTGAAACACAAAAATCCCATTAATGAGTAGGTGCCTACCCTTTGCGTTGGCGATCGAGCCTGAGAAAGAAATATAAAAGACTAGTTTAAAAGCGCGTGCCGTACCAGTCAACTGTTCGCGGCGGAATGCTGATCGTCCTTCGGTGTCCTCGTCGGCGGCGCGGAAGTACTCACCTTTTGATTGGCTCTCACGGCTCCCCCCTCAACGATTGTCGTACTCTGGGCCAATAGCAGGCGTCGTGAATCCCCCACCACTGTGAGCGCGTGTACACCCACGCCCGCTGGCTCGTGGCTGAACCTAGGTTTAGTCAGTCAGTCACTCAGTCACTCAGTAAGCCTGTGGCACCTCACAAGGTGGGATCTTAGGTATTTGCACGCTTGATGGAACGATAGTGCCCGATGCACGCTCGAATTAATTTCGAGTGCCGACTCGCGAATAACGTGACACTCGTCTTATCTTTTCAGGGTCGCGAGTGCGTTAGCCTGAGGACGCACAGGCTTCTCGGAAAATCGCCAAGTTCTAGTGCGGAAAAGAGGGGGTTGCAATAATCCGGGAACAGTGACCGCGGCACGTGTCTGTCGCGCGACTAAGTGCTCAAGTTTTCAAGTGCAAGAGTAAGGTGATCGTGATAACGAGACAATGTGCGTGACCACACCGCTTAGCGCTTCCAAAATACTCAAGGATAAACGTGCGGTCAGGACTATAACGACCAGTACACAGGTGCAGGACTTACCTACCGGCAATGGGTTGAACACGAGGCCACAGCACACTTCGATCATGTAAGTGGTTACATGTGATTTATTTACAAATTTTTCCGAGAAGGTTTCACTTTCCAGAAGAGGGGGTTTATCTTCATCAGCGAGCTCACGTCCACGTGTCCTCGCGGACCGGTAGATGGGGATTGTTTACGCGCAGATGAATCTGCATTTGTTTCGATTGAGTTGTGTTTTTTTTCTTTTATTGATGCTTCCTTGTGTGCAGTGTGTACTTAGGTTTATTGGATGATTGGAGAAAAGAATTAAAAAGCGTGGTTTGGCTTACGTGCAAATCTAAATCGTGTAATAATTTACATAATCGGAGTAGATAATCAGTGGGTCGACGTAAATAAACGATATCATTAGATCGAGGGAGTTTAATGGCAGCCGGCAGCTTCGGTGACTGACCACATTTATTTCTTCTCTTATTTATTTTTATCCAACAGGATAATAAATTATGTGCAAGATAGATGGTCTTGTTCTTTATGAAATTAAGTCCACTTTACATGCAGTTATTAAAAAGTAATCTCAGGAAGTCTTGTTATAAGATTATGTTAACTGTTTTTGTAGCTGATTTATTATTGTTTTTTTAATATTTCCGAACAACCTGTGCTACTAAATTTTTGCTTAATAACATTTTAAACGTTAATTGACAAATGTTTTACTCTCTAATGATCGATAGCTTTAGCTTTAAATTAATATTGTGTCTACGATAAATCTTAAATTTCTTTTATTAAAAAACAAGTAGTTTTTCTATATTCTAAGAATGTAACATTTTTTGTAAAAAGTAAAACTAATAAGAAGTAATTCATGTCTTTAATTCGATTAATATACAAGTTATTTTATTTAACTCGATAATGTAATATTAATTATAAGTTGATGATTGATTAATTTTAAATCATAGCAAAAAGTAATTACAATTGTTTGAATGCTAAATAATTTATTTACAATTGAACAAAATTGAATGGAAATTATTTGTATAAATAAAATTGAATGGAAATTATTTGTATCAATAAAATTTAATGGAAACCCATTATTTGTATCAATAAAATATAATTAAAATTATTTGTATCAATAAAATATAATGGAAATTATTTGTATCAATAAAATATAATGGAAATTATTTGTATCAATAAAATTGAATGGCAATTAATTGTATCAATAAAATTTAATTCATTATATCAAATCATGCTTCTATCTATTATTTATTTATTGACCCAAATCTAATGACAATTAATAGCATCGCTTTCAATTTATTTAAAGGGCCCTAAAAACCACAAAAACTGCAATTGCATTAAATTTCTTTAGGTCACAATCATCGTCAAATTTATTAATGATAAAGTATACATATATTACAAAATTGAAAATATTTTCAATTTGGTTCATTGGAAATAAATATTTTTTAAATCAAATAAACATTTTTTTTGCCGTATATCAAATAAATATTTGATTTAAGAAAACTTTTTTTTGAGTAATAATTTATAATTACATCACATAAATAATAAATTTATGTTTCTGAAGTTCTGAACGTTCATTTGAACGAACTGTTTTCTTTTCGTTTTAATTCTTTGAAAATATACTTTTGTTATGCAAAAGGACCAATTTTTTTCAACAATAATAACAAAAGTTAATAATTTTTACGTAAAATAGTATTTTAAGACAAATCTGCATTTTTAAAAATGGAAGAATAAGGATTTTGTTCATTTGAAAGTTCGAAATTTATTTACATAATAATTTTTGCCTATAAGAAATTGTTAATTACCTCGTTCAATTAATGGATTAGACAATGTTTCGCAGTTTACATTTTCTCATATTTATTACATGAATTTTCAAATAATGTTATGTTATGTTTACAAATAAATCAATTGTTTTCAATCGCATAGAAACAATAATATTTCATCTACTACAATTTTGTATTTTAGAAATGTATTTACCATAAGGGTATAAAAATACGTAAAACAGAATTTCTCTAAATATGTGTAGTATTTTTCACTAAAAGTTAATAAAAACTAAAAAGAAGAATGGGGATTTTCGCAAAATAAAGACAAAGCTTAAATAAATTAAGAAACATTTACACTAAAAATAAAATAAATAAAATTAAAAATTTCTGAAAACTTTAATTAAAAATTAGTAGAAATTACCACTAAAAAATAGTAGAAACTATCACTAAAAATTAGTAGAAACTATCACTAAAAATTAGTAGAAACTCTCACCAAAAATTAGTAGAAACTCTCACTAAAAATTAGTCGAAACTCTCACTAAAATTTAGTACAAATTTCCACTAATTTGAATTAATGAACGACTATTTTCTGATTCAAATTTAGAAAGGGAATTTGGGTCAAAGTAATTAAGTCATAACATACACTTTTGCATAATTGAATTATTTTCTTCCAATTTACGAGCACATGAAATTAAAATGGGTATATTAGCTCTTCTATTTGACAAATTTATTTATGGATTAAGTGGTTTCATTTGTGACCGATATGTCATTAAGATTGTGAGTGAATGTTTAATCTGTGGTAAGAATAGGGTACGACTGCGGTGTTTGGAGGTTCTTTTTGCGGTTGTGGCATTTCGGATTAGCGTCTACTGATTTTTTTAAAGGTTCACCATAGTGGTGCCAGAGGGCATTATGGTTCGTAGACCGACGCCAAGGTCGCGTGACGATGTATCGTCTGGTAACCCTTTGTATTTGCATTGAAAATACCCCTTTTATTAATGCGCCAACTCACACATATGCATTTATTCACGGCCTTTTATATCGATTTATTTGACTATCTATAGTTTGCAATAAATATGCGCCTTACGCTAGAATCTGTATAGGTCCAAGTCCAAGGATACCTTGAAATATGGGCATTGAAAATTATATGTAAACATTAAAATTTGTTGATACAAAATTTTTGGAAAACTATGAAAACTATTCTTACTGTAAATAATCATATTTTATAATTAAAAATATTTATAAAAATATTTTTGTTGAAGTTTTCTACTTTTGATTGTTGTATTTGTAGGTATTTGTCATTTAGTTGTTAAAATTGCATTTTGTGCTTATTTTTATTTTTTATGTATAATGGAATTATAAAAAGTAAATGTAGTTCATATGAAGTGGATGATAAATTAAATTTGTATGACTGAACTGACCACTTGCTTCTGACTCTATCATTGGCAAAGTTTAGCAATAACTTTTTGAATAGCCTCTTCCATCTATATTTTTCAACAACCATAAGAGCGAGGAAACGAGAAAATTCGTGAAGCTTCCTGACGTACTTACGAATTCGCAAATTTAATATAACCGTTCGCCGTATTTACTTACCAGAAGAATTGTCGGGTATTTTACTTGGACGAGACTCTGAGGGGAAGTTCCACAAGAAGAAAATACTAAACTTTATTTCAAGTTTCTATCACCGCTGCTCGTCTACTGTCTCGTCAGGTATATATACGCTTCTTGGTAGTTGAAGGGTCAGTTATATTTTGCAAAATTCGCAGAATAGGAATAATTTAATTTGTAGTGACAAATTGATGCTTTGGAAAAGTTTTGCTGCA